>KQ061689.1:538208-587060 GCA_001008035.1 Atkinsonella texensis
GGGGGGGGGGGGGGAAGGTGGGCAGGGCAGGAGCTTACCACATCGTGACTATGCCTTGTCCTCAGATGGTTTGTGCTGTGTACGACACTAGAACGGAAGCTGGACTGAGGTCAAGAAAATAAGGTGACAGGGAGGAATGGCGAGCGTTGGAATGGAGAGTTGTAAACAATGGGAGGAGGGAGCTGTTCGATTTATGTATGGAGTGGGGGAGGAAGCGGAAAGATGATGCATGGCTTCAACTGGTGGTGTTACAGTATGGACCGACCATGCATGGGGCACTTGGTACTTGCATCAAGCATCGCATCAGCCACAGCAACAGCAACAGCAACAGCAAACGGCAACAGAGGCCAGGAGCAGGAGCAGGAGCAGGGATGGCAGGGACGGCAGGGACGGCAGGGATAGGCCGGCTGGGTGGTTTGAGGCTTGGGGCTCAGCTCCAATCAGTGGGGCATCTGGGAGGGGGATGAGGGTTCCTACTGGCCAAGCTATAGAAAGAAGCCTCGTTGCCTCGGACTGGCTGGGCACCTGGCGTGCGTGGGCTTGGATTGGGCCTCCCCGATGCGGAGGTTCATGCTGTATGTACCTGGGTACGCGTGTGGGGACTCAGGTAGGTCCGTAGTGCCTGGCTGTACTGCGCATTGGCAAGCTTGAATGAGTATTCAAGATATGTCAGGGCTTACGAAATACATGAACCTGAAAGCCGAGTACGCAAACATGCAACAACGGTTTTTTGAGCTGCAGCTTAGGCCCCCCGCGTAGTACCATTAGGGAGTCGGGTTTAGGAGTTACAACACATATGCCCAGAGTGGGATAAAGTGGGGCTTCCACAACCAGGGTTGGCACAGGAGGCTGCTAATAAGTACCTAGGTACTTCCTCGAGCAAGATGTTTGTACATGCCTACCTAAGGTACTGTAAATACTTGCTCCTGCATAAATTGGAATCAACCCGGCGCAGGGACCAGAATCAGCTGGAGGGTCGTCCAGGAGAAGTGCCTGGTGCACGGCGGCGGCGGCGGGATGAAGATGTAACGTTGTGGATGGTCAGGCGATTCAGATTACCTGCTGTCAGCCTTGCCGGCCTTTCTTATTTTTCACTATTTCGGTCGGTCCACACAGAATCTACCAGACTTGCATGGCCGCTGTCCTGTGTCCTGAGCAGTCGTCAAGTTGGCCAATGGACACGACACGAAGCTGGAGCTATTAATGGCCAGAGCGAGGTATCTACCGAAGAGACCAGACCAGCCGAGAGAGTGAGTGAGTGCATTGAGGGAATGACGTCGAGGTCATGGAAGCCAGGTAGCCAGGTAGCCAGGCAGGTACGAATGCTCCACACCAAGCCCCCGGCAATCTTGGCCGCCACCTCTAGGCCGGCAGTGGTCTTTGGTTACCCATGACATGGGACTTGTTGACACTTGTTGACACTTGAAGAAGCATGTATGTACGTACCGTGCGACAAGCATGTCCAAACGCCGATATCGTCATATCAATTGACCAGCAGCATAGTCAAGTCAACATGTTGCTTCAATGCCAGCATAACAAACACATCAATCGGGTTCCGGAACGATACCTACCTAGGTATGCAAATCACGTCGCTCGGTTCCAGGCACGTACGGTAATGTTGGCGTCGCGGACAAATCACACCTTTACCGTGATGCCACAATGGCCGTGGCTTCAAATCGCTTTGCAACGAGGAAGAGTCGGCAAGAATGTACTGTGCTTGGTACAACCTCCCAACACGAAGCTCGCCAGTGAGTGCCATTGGCCAATTCTGCCACGCATCTGCGATTCATTGTACTATTTATTATATAGGCATGTCTCAGCTTCCTCAACCTCGACGTCATTTGCTCGTATTCGCTGAGCGTCAATGCACATATGGGTGTTTATTTACGTATGTAAGCTCCGTCCAACCGCCACAATCTTTTGTCCCTGGCTACGGAATATTGTTTGACAGCATTGCTTGCCTTTAGGCACAGCCTCATTTGTGGCACCTATGCATGTATCCAAGAATAGCATCGGCCGACACAAGGGGCCTTACTTTTTATCTTATCTTTATTCCTGTGATTTTAAGTATGTGCTTTTTTTTGGGGTTTTTTTTTTTTTTTTTTTTTTTTAAGAAAGAGTTAGGAGGGGTGCCGCATTTTCTCGATCGGATGCATCCAATTCGTTCGTGTTCAAGGTGCACAGTGCCTGGTTCTCGGCCATCCACCCACGTACTCCGTATGTTCTACAGTCTTGGCTCTGGAATGCAATGGTTCGCGATGACCTCGCTTGTCGGCTTTTTTGCCATTTTTTCCTCCTGAAGTATCAATTTCTTGTTCTGCCCAAGCGCAAATCCATACCCGAGATTCCTAGTCTATCACGGGGCTCTCAACGTCCAATGCCGCGCACGACATCTACGAACCGTCGTGTCGATGAATAAATCAACACGTATAGCCACGCACAGGCGTGGCTTCAATGCGAGTTTGAAGCTAGGCGAGAGAGCTTTTGCTCGCTATATCTTGTTGACGTAGCACCATACATCAAAAGCATGAATCGAAGTCGTGCTTCTGATTCTGCCTGGTTGTAGAGTTGCTGGCGTTTGTCCCATAAGGATTGGGGTCTGTTGGTATGCATGGTGATCAAAGTCATTGCGAGCAGTTGCATGAGGCCGTATCACGAGATCTAATCTACTTCGCAACTCACTTTTCATGATCACAACCTACTCAACTACGTTCAGTCCACAGCTAATTAACGACGACATATAGGAACGTGCCCAGCCTGGGTGACCGAAACGCCCGCTCAAACTTCCAAGAGAAAAGCTCCTGTCAAAGATCAATTGCCTCGGCCCCTTCACTAGACCAGCTCTACCCTTTGCTGTATATAGCTATTTCAAGACCCAGATGACGCACTTCATTACTTCCAGAATCATAAACCCCACGCAGAGCCTATCTTCGCACGAACTCTAGTACGGATAAGGCGAAGAAGAAATGGCTCTTCAAGCCGTGACTCGGAGTCCGCAACGAGAGTCTGCTCGAGGGCGGTCTAAGCCCAGTGGTTGCGGTTTGCTCATTCTGGAAAATTGGGCGCGGGAGACAGCCATACGCAGCAGCCGATTCTCCAGCGCCTCCGTAACAAGCCAGCGACATACTCTCCAAAGATATTTGCCGATATCTTTCCATAAGTCGGACCTATTCTTGAGTTTTTCAACGACATATTTAGCAATCATCAGCGAAGTAAGTCAGGATAATAGCGGCTAGAGAGCAGATTTGAAATGGAGTTGCGCCAAGATAAAGCCCAGATAGGCAGTGTAGAGAAAGGTCGCAGTTGCCCGCTAACCGTGGGCTAGCTCGCGAAATGATGGTCATATTTGTTACTCAAACTGTGCCAATTTCGAGCAAGAGGGGAGTTGCTTTCATCGGGGAACTGTGATGAGCGAGGTTGTTGGCCGCTTGCATCTGAGCACGACCCATTACATTCCCACGTACCGTGGTAGATATGTATACATGGTGGGTGAGAAGGAAAAGATGACACCTCCTTTCAGATCAGATAAACGGTAAAACCATAACAACAATTCTGGTCGTCATGCATTTGTCAGCAATGCCCATTGTCCATGGGTCTAGGTCGACTTGGGCCGCAAAATGCTAGTGTACCATAGTACGCTCTTACAATATCAATTCTAGGCGCTTTCACGCCCTCTACCAGACCACTAGTTGGCATCGCTTTCTCTCAAATCTGCGTGTGTATCTCGCTTTCCATGCTATCTTACAACTTGTGGTACTCCAGCTTGCCTTCCAACTTTTTCGCCTCGGACATCTTGCGCACTGCCTTGTTGAAATCATCTTGGTTGATTGAATCTCTGTAGTCCTTGATAGCGAACAAACCACTGCGGAGGTATCTTAGCTTCAGTTTCTTTTCGTCATTTTCATCGGAGCGCTTCACTTACGCTTCAGTTACCACGTTTCTTAAATCAGCTCCGTTCAAGCCGTCACTCATCTTAACCACGCTCTCAAAGTCGATATCGCCATCTGTGATAACGTTTTGCGCGTGAATCTTAAGAATCTCCAGTCGACCAACCTCATTTGGCAAGGGAATCTCAATCTTTCGGTCAAGGCGACCAGCACGCAGCAATGCAGGATCCAGTGTGTCGGGTCGGTTGGTAGCCATGATAATCTTAGTCTTTCCCAAATAGTCGAAACCATCCAGCTGGTTGAGGAGCTCCATGAGAGTTCGCTGAATTTCCCGGTCCGCACTAGTACCTTCAGAGAATCGGCGACCACCAATGGCATCAATCTCATCCATAAAGATAATACAGGGCTCATGTTCTTTGGCATAGCCGAACATTTCTCGAATGAGTCGTGCAGACTCACCAATGTACTTATCCACAATGGCCGACGAAACAACTATATGAAGCTGATTAGTATCTGCTATCGCCACTGTCGGCGGCATATCCTTTGTACTTGCCCTTCAAAAAGTTCGTCTCAAGACTGCTGGCCACTGCTCTAGCGAGGAGGGTCTTTCCTGTACCAGGAGGTCCGTATAGCAAAACGCCCTTGGGAGGCTTGATGCCAACTCGGAGGAAAAGCTCGGGGTTTTTTAGGGGCAATTCGATGACTTCTCTCAATTCTCGGATCTGGTCGTTGAGACCACCAATCCCAGCAAAACTGACTTGCCCAGGATCTTCCAAGGACATGTTGTATACCAACGGATCAACCTCACGAGGAAGCATGCGCATGATGGTGAGGGTTGTCATGTCTAGAGCAACACGTGTGCCTTGCTTCAGCTTCTCCTTGTCGACTTTCGATCGGCAACCGACAACATATCGTGGGCCTGACGATGCCTTGACAATGACTGATTTTTCCTTGTGTGTCAGCAAAAACACATTGATACCTCGAAACACTGCTCAGGCAACGGAGATGCGAGGTCAGATGCAGCAGGGAGCATCATACATCTTTCATCGTCTAGTTGCTTCAACACCTCGCCTATGATTTGTCCCACACTTTGCAGGGCTTTGATATTATCCTCGGTTCTGTCAAACTCTTTCTGGAGATCTTTAATCTCTAACCGGAGGTTCTTTAGCTTGGCCTCCCACTCTCGAGACTCAATAAGCTTCGCTCGATACGAGTCGAGGGCGGACTGGCGCTCTTGCTCGGGGGTCATGGTTGCAATGGTCGATGGTGGTTGCCGTCGACTGGCACAAGTTGATTTCGTGGTGTTCGAGGGGTAGAGCTGTCGCCGTTGCAGACACACGGATGTTAGAGAGCAAGCGCCAGATGTGAGTGAAGTGCAGGGTACTGCTACTTGCTAATTGCAGTGATTGCTTGGGTGCGTCAATGGGAAGCTTACCTCACGCGCTGGAGCCTTCGATGGATCCACCACAATCGCACCGCTACGCGGTCGGCTGAAGGTCCGTCTTCACAGACTACCCTGCAGGTACGGGGTAAATTCCTCCTGTACTCCGTAACAGTTAAGCGGTTTGCCCTCTTTAGGCAAGGAGGGAGATGGGCGTCAAATACCACTACAGATCTTGTTTTCGTATGATGAGTAGCAGACACATATATTAAGGGCCCAAATTTTTCCACGTGTAGTGGATGTTATGGTTTTGAATAAGTCTCTCTGCCATCCGTAGCTATGTAGCCACTATCCATGAAAATGAAACAATGTATTGACCAATGAACCAGGCCAATTCCCCCGAAATATCTAGTTTGTACAAACCAATGCACCACCACCACCACCACCACAGCAATGATCACGAGATCTTTCGCCAAATGCTTATGTCTATAGTACAGCTCGTCCCAAGGGCTCACAAAGATGAGATCCAGCCACCTTCCAGAACTCACAGGGCCAACCCAGTCACGAGTTACCGAAGGCCATGCCGTTTCGTCTTTCCACTATACGCTTCGTTTAGAGCAAAGTTTCTTTTGCTGCCATTGAGCGTGTATGGATCTTGAAATTCGAGGTAATCTCGTCGGGCAGGGTTTGTCTGTACTTATTGCCGTCACAACTTCGGTATGACCCAAGACCAGCATATATCGTTAGCACCACCTTGAATCCATGATATTGCTCACTTTTTCTCATCCGCGTCGGCCATGGAGGAGTTGTCGGAAGGCTTGGCCTTCGTTTCACCCTCGACATCAAAGCCCAGCGCATCCAGCTCACGAATAAGCTCGTTAATCTTGATGACCTTTGCGATCTGTTCCGGCAAGAGTGCTTCGCCATCGTCCTTCTTGCTTTTGAGCTCTCTGGCCTGTTTCAATTTCTTCTTGAGATTACGAGCTCTCTTCTCACGCTCAACCTCGGGGTCGCCAGGCTCAGTCTTTGGCGCTTCAACGGGTGGTTGTCCGTTCTCCTTTGTGACCTCGTGATCGTCAGCAGCCTTGGCCTTCTTGCGGGCCTCACGTCGCTTGGCATTCTTATTGCCGGAAGAAGAGGGGCTTTGGTTGGGTGCTTCGTCTTTGAGCCCGCTGGCCCCCGGGATGCCTATTCTTCGACCTCGCTCGCGGAACGACTCGGCAGCCCGATTCTTGTATACTTCGACATCTTCAGGTGGTCGATAGCCAGGACGAATCTTGATGGCTTTACGAGTGCTCCCATCAGCGCGCACTGATTCGGGAATGTGACGTTCTCCGCTGCCCTTGTCTGTGACAATTCCTGAATTTGCGACCTCGGAAGGCATCTTTGACTGTAGAGTTATTTGCCAGGTAGGTATCTAGGCAATCACGGGCGTTAACGGTGAATAAAATCTATGAAGAGGAGAATTGATCGCGGAAAAATCAGGGACCAGAATCCAATGACTCGCAGTGCGCCTGGATACGCTAAAACAAGCGAATGTGCCCCGTGAAAGTTGCACATTTGAGGTTGCATCTCAAAATGCATGGGCGGGGTTCATGAAGTTTTGGATGTCTTTTTAGAAGACCCCACTCTAGTCAGTCTTGACAAACTGAGGAAGCTTTCTTCTCAATGCAGCCAAGTGCAAAGCAGTGAATGGCAGAAACCTCGTGTCCCTCTGGGTTTTCTATTTCCCTTGAAAGGAACCTGAAGAATGACCACTGCTGAATCCACTCTTTGCTTGTCCGTGAGGATCGACCAATTCGGTTGCACTAACTCCGTAGAAATTTGTTCACGGAGAAACGTAGACACACGTAGACACATAAAGTAATTACATGTTATAATTTCCGTCAATAATGCCGCCCCAGTTCTCTTACCCTCTTAGTGCGCGAAGGTAACGACTAATCACAATTAGCTTGTTGGCCAATTAAAGCTAAGATAGAGACCACTTTGATTTACCTCTAATTCTTCGTAAAAGAAGCATCTCTACCGATAGCTACATCTAGATCAGCATTTATAGTGGATTATAGAAACCTCCAGTGAGGTGTTGGGCTGTTACCTCCGCGCAACTTTGAAGAAATAATACAACAAAAGCCGTGGCCGAATTTAATACTGGAGCCGCGTGGCCGACGCAGCCAATCAAAAGACACGCAAGGCTGCCTCAGTCCATCGCGAATATCCCCGGCGTCTTTTCGAGCCATCCTCCCGAGGCTCAGACGAATTCAATCGACGGCTGTTTCCAAGTCACTCGCTACTCGCTATTGTACAACGACAAAGTACTCAATCGCAAGAATTTTTCGTCATGGTAAGATTGCGAATTGACAGCACACCGCTCCAGCGACAGTCTAACTAATTTATCATCCTGCAGTCCATCGCCAACTCCCTCTACAGGCAAGTACCTCGTGGAAGCCGAACGATCGATAGTTGGTAGTCAGGGCCTCGGACGCTGACAAAGCAACTCATAGCGTTTTCTTTCGGAAGAACAATGCCATGTTGGCGGCTGTGTTCGGCGCCGGCTTCGCCTTTGAAGTGTATGCTTCGCCTTCGACAGGATTCTAACTCTCAATCAACTAACCTTCCACCTCAGAGGCTTCAACAACGGCATCAACAAGTGGTGGGACAACCACAACCGTGGTGTGAGTCCTTGCCGATAAACGAGTGCCATATCGACGAATACTAACGACATGAACAGCGACAATGGAAGGATATCCGAAACAAGTATGTCGAGGGTGGTGATGGGGACGAGGAGTAAAGGGATGGGTATGGATCCGGTGGCTGCGAAGTGCATAGGAGCCTTGCTGTCCCAAAGACTTTAGACTTGTACATTCACAGAGAATAGAGGCAAATTCACGGATAATCTTGAAGTTGGAGATGATCGTGTGGCTGGCCATGGTGGTGATGATTTTGTACCCAGAGCGCATCGCCGGCTAATGCGGTAAATCAGTTCATTCGGAGACATCATATCCTCACTTAATAAAGTGCTCGCCCTTTCTGGCGTCCCAAACTTTGTAGTTCCGGGCTCTACTGTCAATAAGTGCAGATATTTTAGCGGCCTATCCTTACCTGCTTACCTACCTAGGTAAGTAACGAAATCGGAAGATGTAGAAACACAGTTTGTTATATGTAAAGCTAGTCTCTCTGCTTAGTGAATAACTTACCTACCTAGGTAGGTAGCATGCATCTTCTGTTTGACCAGGCCAACGTCGGTCGAGGCTGCCTGTTGTCGCAAAGTGGGAAGTCCCATGGATGTCGTTGTAGCACCAACGGGCAAAGCAGCGGAGCCCTCTATCAATTTTCCTACCTGTACCTACCTACCTGGTACCTCCGTAGGTTTGGTGGTATGCTGCAGCTCCACGCAGGCAATCAACTGACGTCGGCCGGCCCCTCATCAGAGGGGCAAATCTCCCAAACCATGCCAGACAGATCCAAGCACTGCTCAAACTCAGTACTGAGACAACCATCGGCCAGACTGCCACTCACCGCTCCCTTTTAGACAATCCAAAGGCCAACATAGACTGCCTGCCTCAAAGAAGAGGGATTCCCCTTCAAGCCCTGTTGTCTGACGTGTCCATGTCCGCCATATCTGTCAGCAAGCGTACCGGCTAAACTCCTGCCGCCTCTCCGCCCTCAATACGAACAACGTGCTTCCCCAGCTTCCTCGACCGACATACAGCACGGGGAGATGTTAGGCTCCTAATCATGGAAACGCCCATGTCTACGCAGGAGCAGCAGCTCTGTCAGTTACTGGCAGATCTGCCCGCACGCTTCGGCTATCGCTATACTGAGGAAGCAGCACAAGAGCTCTTACGGAACTTATTTTGGTCGCTGGCCGGTGGCAACAATGACTATATGCGACTTCTATTTCCCGACGGCAAGTTGACAGAAACTTTGAGGCTAAGTGATGCTCAGGGAGCGGCCGAAGGTGCTGAATATACAGAAGCTGCTCGAGGAAAACGCTGTGGCCACATCTTCAAGTCGGGCGAGGCGTCCTATATGTGTCGGACGTGCGGAACTGACGAGACATGCTGTCTATGCAGCCGATGCTTCGATTCAACGGATCATATTGGTCACATGGTTCGCATACAGATCTCTGTTGGCAACAGTGGATGTTGCGACTGCGGCGATGACGAGGCTTGGAACACACCCCTGTTCTGTACCATTCATTCTGATATGCACAAGAGTCCAGATAAAGGTAAAGGAAGGGAGGCGGCCGCATTGCCGGAGGATCTTGTTAAGAACCTTCGTATGACGATCGGTCGCGTCTTTGATTACATTTGCGATGTCATTTCCTGCTCACCCGAACAACTCAGGCAGGCAAAGACAAAAGACTCGATTGAAAAGGATGAAGAAACTTCACGCTTGTCATCCAAATACTACGGGGCAGAAGTTGAACCATGCAACGATTTCGCGCTAATTTTATGGAACGATGAGAAACACACAGTCCAGGAGGTACAAGATCAGGTCGCCCGGGCCTGTCGGAAGAGTCGCCGTCAGGCAGCCCGTGACGCCTGGGAAACAGATACTATTGGGCGAAGTATACTCATCTACCTACCAGACATTGATCAACTGCTCCAGATGGCGAAAATTATGGAGGCTATCAGAGTGACGGTCACGATTCGATCCGCTCGAGATACGTTTCGTGAGCAAATGTGTGGTACACTTGTCGAATGGCTCAGCGATGTCTCTGGTTGCTCCGTTGGCCATGATAATAATATCTTGAGATCCGTTGTCTGCGACGAGTCAATGAAACCGTGGCGTCAAGGCAGCTCAGCTATACACACCTCAGGCTTGATCGACGATGAGGACGAGGATGACCGAATATTGGAATCTCGCAACAGTATGCACGGAGTGAATGTGCGCTTCATTATGGCTTTGCAGGCAGCGGCTGGGCCGGGTGGTGATCCGGAGGCTGATATTGATGGACAGGACGAAGACGACGAGGGTGAAGGTGAAGATGATGACGCTGACATGGGAGACAACGATGAAGACAATCGATCACCAACAAGCTCTGTAGCAGGTGGTGATGAGGATGAAGATGACGATGTTATGATGGTCGATGCTAGAGGAGATGTCGGTGACCTTGGCATGAACTGGTCTCAGTCAGATCAAGCTCTAGAAGAAGATGAAGCCACCATGGCAGGATACCCTCCTCCACCACCTCCGCCGCTAGCCGCGCAAGTTCTTGCGACGGCAACTACAGCTACAACCACAACTGCTTCTCGAGAGAGAGAGGGCACTCCCTCAGACTCGGACGCGCCAGAGCCTTTGATCCCCTCGGCTATCTATGCCAAAGCCAATCTCGACATACCAAAAACACCTGGAAGAACGGAGAGGGTCACTTCTCGACCCGGAAGATACTGGATCGAGACTCCGCAGGTCTATACTCAGCGAGATAATGTGCCACCGGCGGAGGATGTTTTCCAGCGTGTGCGTCTCGACTGGCTGCTACTTTTTGATCTGCGCATGTGGAAGAAGGTCAGAAACGATCTTCGGTCCCTTTATATCTCGACAGTCGTGTCAATACCCGAGTTCAAAAGGGTTTTGGCCCTGAGATTCGCCAGCCTCTACACGATCCTAGCACAGTTATATTTAGTTGGTGACAGGGAGCCAGATCACTCCATCATCAATCTTTCGCTGCAAATGTTGACCACTCCTTCCATCACCGCAGAAGTTGTCGAGCGTGGCAACTTCATGAGCAGCTTGCTCGCGATATTGTATACATTTTTGACAACAAGACAGGTCGGCCACCCCTGGGACGTGTCATCGGACGCAGTTCTCGCCTTTGAGAGTGGCTCTGTTACTAATCGTCGCATGTATCACTTCTACCAAGACCTGAAATATTTGTTTGGCTCTTCACACGTTCAGGAACGAGTGAGATCAGAGCCTAGGTATCTGATGCAATTCTTGGACCTGGTCAAACTCCATCAGTGTATTGGGCCAAATGTGCGGGCGGTAGTCGAGCATGTAGAATACGAAGCAGATTCTTGGATAACGGCTTCATTGGTAACCAGGCAAATCAACCTCCAAGCAAGGAATCTGGCTGAAGCATTCAGAGACTGTCCCGCGGAGGAGATCCATTACCTCCAACGAGCTATCCGATTTACTGCGAAGACAGTCATTCTCACGTCGATAGGCGCAGAAAGGCATCGCTTTAAGCAAGGAGAGATTAAAGATGAAGTCAAGTTCAAGTCTTTGGGCGACTTCGAGTTTGATTCCGACAACGCCACCTATAACGTAGTGAAGTTTGTGGTTGAGAAAGATTCTATCAGCTTTCATCATGCTCTGCATTATACATTATCTTGGCTGATAGAATGTGGAAGATCACTTCCTGCGTCGAATATCCGGACTTTGATGAGCTTTACTGCTCAAGAGCTTCGTTCAAAACCAAAATTGATGGGCCGACCCCAAATTCCACGAAAGGACTATGGTCCTGAAGACTATCTCATGGCATTATTTGACTTTCCCTTGCGAGTTTGCGCTTGGCTTGCACAAATCAAAGCCAACATGTGGGTGCGGAACGGTATCAGCTTGCGACACCAAGCAAGCACATATCGTGGTGTTGGACAAAGAGATGTCTCGCACCATCGAGACATATTCCTGCTACAGACAGCCATGGTAGTGTGCAACCCAAGTCGCGTACTTGCATCTATCATCGATCGATTTGGGATGGATGGGTGGGTCAAAGGTCTATTTGAACTCAAGTCCGAAGCCCAGGATGATGCTCAACATCTGGACATTGTTGAGGATATGATTCATCTACTCATCGTTCTTCTCAGCGACCGAACGTGCCTGATTGCTCCAGAAGATGAGCCAAACTCGCGCATCCTAGCCATGCGACGCGATATAATACATGTTTTGTGCTTCAAGCCATTGTCATTCAATGAGATATGTAACAAATTGCCAGAGAAATATCAGGAGCAGGAAGATTTCCATCGCGTGCTGGACGAGATGGCAACCTTCAAGCCTCCCGAGGGTGTGTCTGATGTCGGCACTTTTGAGCTTCGACCAGAATTCATCGAAGAGATCGATCCTTACATTGCACACTATAACAAGAATCAACGCGAGGAGTCCGAAATGGCATATCGAAAGAAGATGGCAAAGAAGACTGGAAAGGCTGTTGAGGAGATTGTTTACGAACCCAAACACCGAGCTGTTCCGTCGGGCCTTTTTAAAAACCTGGGGCAATTTACTGGAACTGGCATGTTTGGGCAAATTGTTTATTATTCGCTCTTGTATCCTCTAGTTGCCCCAAAGTTTACACCGTCAGTTCCTCTCACTCGCCTGGAGACCTTCCTCCAGGTGGTTTTGCATCTCATTCTCATTGCGATACTGGAAGATCAGAGCAACGAGGAAGATGCAGGTGAGAGCTCCCCGAATTCTTTTGTTCATATTGCTCTCACAACACCTGCTCGAAGCAACTTCATGCCAGAGGCCAGCAATTCTCGGACGATTGTATCTTTATTGAACATGATGGCCACCAAGGATGAATTTAAATCGGTCCATTCAAAAATTTCTTTGGTGTTGAGGCGCTTAAAGCAGAAGCGTCCACAAGCATTCGAATCTTCGTTCATTCACCTTGGGATCACAGTAGATCGCGTCGATACTGCCTCTCCTGCCAACACATCAGCAGAAGAGGAGAGAGAACGAAGGAAAAAGGCTGCATTAAGCCGCCAGGCCAAAGTTATGGCGCAGTTTCAACAGCAACAAAAGAACTTTCTCGAGACCCAAGGTGCCATAGATTGGGGGTCTGATTTGGACGAGGACGATAAAGAGATGGATCAATCCGATGATCGAAAACACAATTGGAAGTATCCCATAGGAACATGTATCTTGTGTCAGGAAGAAGCGGATGACAGGAGGCTTTATGGCACGTTTGCGCTCCTGAACGAAAGCCGTATACTACGGCAGACAGACTTCCAAGATCCTGACCTTGTGAGAGAAGCTTCACAAACACCTTGCAGCCTGGACCGATCTGCTGAAGATATTCGACCCTTTGGCATCGCTCATGAAAATCGAAAAATGGTGGAGAAGTTAAATGCAAATGGCGAGACATTCTTGGCTGAAAGACAGACCATTGGCAAAGGCTATAAGGCCAATCGCTCCCGACCAGGTCCAGTGGCAAGCAGCTGTGGCCATATGATGCATTACCGCTGTTTCGAGGTGTATTATGAGGCGACAAATCGTCGACATACTCATCAAATTGCTCGACATCATCCCGAAGATACACGGCGGAACGAATTCGTGTGCCCCCTGTGCAAGGCCCTCGGCAACGCATTCCTTCCCATTATATGGAAGGGCTTGGAAGAATCATACCCTGGTTATCTCCATCCACATAGTCCCTTTGAAGAATTCTTAGAAAAGCAAATGGGGTCAGCGTACTGGCTTGGTGGAAGCAAGGCGCGCGAAGTCGATGAACCTGGCTTGCCGACCATCTTCACACCTAGCGTGCCGGGAAGCTTGCTTGAATCATTGACCAATCCGCAGCCTAGCAGTGATGTATCTTGGGGACGAGATAATGCGGATGCCCAGTCGTCTGTGCTTGGTACACCTGCGAGTTCCTCATTCTCGGCTGCTGGGACACCGGAACTTAGGAACTTTCAAACACCGCCTGCAGCCAACAGTCAAATTGTGGGAGACTTGCTCTCGGCTTATCGACGCCTCAGGGACACATTGCGGGTGAACGGACTGCAGACAAGACACGTCATTGACGCAAAACTCAATGGCGGTGACGATCTTTCGTCAAGTGACACCCTGGTACAGGTGATTGGATTCACGATATCTTCTGTTGAAATTCAGCAGCGAGGCGTGGAAGCCTTGCCAGGAATGACACTGCTGGACAAGATCCCGGATCAAGTGCTAGTGCACCTCCGAGTTCTCTCCGAGACTGTGTCCTCCTATATATCTGTGGGGGCCCGCCATTCTGATGCAGAGAATCGGATTAAGACTGAATTCCGCAAGGACAGTGAGAGGCAACATTGCCAGCTGTTCATGTCCCGCTATTTCGGCACTGGTACACCCTATACCAGAAGACCGTTAGACGTGTATCCGCCTCTTTTAAGTCTTGATGCATTTACTTTCATGGTCGAATGTGCCTACGGTCTCGTGCCCGCTCACAGGGCAGAAATTTCTCACGTCCTTCGACTTTGCTACCTTGCCGAGATTGTCAGAGTTGTGTATCACATGGGGCGAAATATGCCAGTCACTATGTGGGTTGGTGGACTTGCTGGCAGACAAACGCAAGATCCAGTGATGAATAATTTCGCTCACTTTGCCCTCGCTGTTACACAAACCGCTTTGGAGTTTGAGGCTGCTAACATGTCCGAGCCAAACCTTGGAGATGCTGAAAACAAGGGCTTTCAACAACCAGGGGTTGACGCACTAGAAGGTTGGTACACTTTTGTGAAGAAGTATGCACTGACATTCCTACGAAAATGCGTGATTTTCCTATATGTCAAGTATGGAGTCGACTTCAAGAGCCATGTGTCTTCAAGCCAAGATGCCGATGCCGACGAGCTCGACAGGTTAACTGAGGCACTTCGAGTCCCCACGTTTGATGAGATATGTGCAGCCATGACGAACACAGAAGCTGCTT
The DNA here is from genome assembly GCA_001008035.1 of Atkinsonella texensis. Classification (NCBI taxonomy): domain Eukaryota; kingdom Fungi; phylum Ascomycota; class Sordariomycetes; order Hypocreales; family Clavicipitaceae; genus Atkinsonella; species Atkinsonella texensis. The sequence continues at coordinate 553,105 of KQ061689.1, forward strand.
GTGGCTGGCCAGCGACTACTCATGCTCTAGTCACCGGATGGATCAAGCATCAAGTTATGTGGCCTCGAGGATATGGCGATATGAGCCGCTCATCCCTCGTCAGTCATCCGGGTATTTTTGAACTTGTTGGGCTCCCTAAAACCTACGATACTCTCATAGAGGAGGCAACGAAAAGGAGATGTCCCACCACGGGTAAAGATCTCACCGACCCTGTCATATGCTTATTCTGCGGTGAGATTTTATGTAGTCAAAGTACTTGCTGCCAAAAGCCGGAGACTATGGGTAGGGACACAACAAGGATCGGTGGCGCACAGCAACATATGCGGAAGTAAGTGCACAAACAAGCTTATCTAGCAATGGCATCGGCTTGAAGTATTACTTGCTAGCAATTACGAGACGAGAATTTGCTGACAACATTTTAACAGGTGTCAAAAAAATATTGGCGTTTATTTGAATATCCGCAAATGCTCACTAGTCTACTTATTTCGTCAGTCCGGATCATACGCACCGGCACCCTACACTGATAAGTATGGCGAGACCGACCCTCAGCTTCGACACGGGAGGCAACTGTTCCTTAATCAAAAACGATACGACTTGATGGTGCGAAACACAGTACTGAATCATGGAGTACCCAGCGTGATCAGTCGCAGGTTGGAGGCGGAGATTAACAACGGAGGCTGGGATACCTTGTAAAAGAGGGGAGTCAGAGTTTAGCATAGCATCCATAGAAGACCGAATTCTGGAAAAGGATATTTGGGTTTTGTTCTTTTTTTCTTTTCTTTTCTTTTCTTTTCTTTATATTATCGCCTTATTGACCCCTGTCATTACGGAGCATGACTATAATGACTAACATATTATGATGGATGTCGCCAGGACATTGAAATCGCCGCCAAGATACCTAAGAAATGCCGCAGATTACTCTAGCATTGATGCAATGACAGTTTGGTGCATTCAATATTGGTTCTTTTATAATTCAGGGGCTCGAGCGGACAGGCTTGTTTCCACAGTGCGCACACTGCGCACAGTGTTTAAACTGTATGCGGAGACTGAGCTTGGCTTACAAACTCACAAAGGCCAATCAGACGTAGAGGATGGGATCACGCGAGTCCCAACGTGCGTGCGTCTTGCGACTTGTCAATCGATGAGGGCAGAGAGCCAAAGTCGGCTTTTGTATCCAAGTCTAGCTTTCGTCCTGCGATCTCTGTCTAGTGCGACCTTGACCTTGACCCGCGTAGCAGCAATTTCCACTTCCGAGTCATTAATCAATTCTGTGAAGCTTCCGCGAGCACGGCTTTTTATTGGACCATGGGGCGAAGGTCTAGTCGCGCCGCTGCTAGAAAGGCATCCGCAGCCCTGGGTATGGATACTTCCTTCCTTTTCTCCTCCTCGACTCCTCGACAGACATTTTGCGCCAAACCTCTTCCCGGGCAACATCAGCACTTTGAGCGTGCAGAACTCGCGCGATAGAATCCGAGGGTCTCTTTCGTGCGTGTTTAGAGTTTTTTGCACTCAACATCATCTTCTTCTTTTCGTTTTCCCTTCTGATCACCTGCATTGGCAGTATCACTTGTCGTTGTCAGCCGACATTTTACGTGATTTCGGCTCCAACATGACGCCAAGATCCAGAATTCGATTGAAGCTAACGCGTAATTCAAATACTACAGAGAGCGTACCCAAAGGATTTGCTGATGTCGAAGACGAGCCTATGCCTGATGCTGGCGCCGGTGATGACGGATCCGAACACGGAGAGCCGCCCGCGCAAGCAGAAGAAGACGAGCAAGAAGAGACCAAGCTAGAGGATGAGGATAATGAGGACAATGAAGAAGGAGAAGGCGCTGCAAAGGACGAAGAGTCGGCCAAGGAACCTAGTCCGCCCCCACAACCTGTAATTCGACGAAAGCGGCTGGGTCGTCCACCCAAAAACAAGCCCCCCGACTGGGATCCTATGATCACGGTGACAGAAGATACCCCCCGACGTCGTGGGCGAGGAGGATGGCGGGGCCGTGGTGGACGCAAAGGCGGACCCGCGGCACCCAAGGCAGAACAAGTCATCGACGGCGAAGGCACAATTGCTGAGATTGTGGACGACGAGTGCGTGCTTCCAGAGGATCCAGAGGGTCGACAGAAGGTCGACAAGTTGGGCAATTTGGAGGGTGGACGCGAATACCGCTGTCGAACCTTTACCTTGCTGGGACGAGCAAATCGCTTGTACATGTTGTCAACAGAGCCAGCGCGTTGTGTTGGTTTCAGGGACAGCTACTTGTTCTTCACGAAACATCGAAAACTACACAAGATTATTGTAGATGACGACGAGAAGCGAGACATGATTGAGCGCGAGATTATTCCGCATTCATACAAGGGCCGATCAATAGGGGTTGTGACAGCCCGATCAGTGTTTCGAGAGTTCGGCGCGAGAATTGTTGTCGGCGGCAAGCGCATCATTGATGATTTCAATGTTGCGCAGCTGCGCGAAGAAGGTGCGATAGAGGGTCAACTCGCTGACCCTGACGACCGCTTTATTCCGGGTCAACCATATAACAAGAACCAATATGTTGCCTGGCACGGCGCTAGTGCGGTGTACCACACGAATGTGCCGACTGTGCCAGTACCCAATGGCAAGCCAGAATACAAGAAACGCAAGGTAAATGTCAATGACACCAACTGGATGCTGGAACATGCTCGAGAAGCGAGGTACGGAACACGAAGCTTTTATTCCCCCCCTTCGATTACCATGAACACGCACTGACTTTCGGCTATAGCATATTCAATGCCGGCATCAACGCCATTCGGAAATTCAACAATGGCGGAGTGTATGATGTGCACACCAACATAATGCAATATCCCGCCATTATGCAGCCCACGCGCGTCCGCATTGAGCAGGTAACTTCCAACGATGAGGAGTCCTACAAAGAAAGTGCCAAGTTTCCTACGGTGCCGCTGAGAATGGCGAGAAATTTTCTTATTATGGACACGTACTGCGAGAGCGCGCCTAGCAATGAAGCATCACTACCGTGCAGCAAGGAGACACCGGCGGATTTTGTGGCTTCGTTCAACGGACTAGAAGCCGTCTCAGACGAGATCAAGGACCTCCTGCCTCGGGAGTGCCGAAAGGCATTTGACAGGGCATTAGAAGCGAAGAAAGGATTCCACTCGAGATGGGGGACAGAGAAGGAAAAAATGTCACGACGAGATCCCATAATTGACAAGGCCATCGTACCGTACAGCATGTCATGAAAAGCTCGAGAGAAGGCAGCTCCTAGTATTCAGTAGGAAGATGGCATGAGATGCCAGTGAATGTATGAAGTAAAAACAGGTTGGGTTGTTCATTTGATTGAGGGGGGACTTGTTCGGATAGACTTGACGGGAAGGAAAGGGCGTTTGGCGTAGCTAGTAGAAACTGTCAGACTTGGCAAGGCGAATGCTGGCTTGTCCATTCTCCGTGGATTTCCGACGTGCTTGGCCGAAATCCGTGACTGTCGGCTGGATCCTCTACACTATTTCCACGATGGAGTTGATGCGTACATGCTGCCAGGAACTAACTGCTCGCGCAACGAAGACGCATTGGCTGGGACGACATGTACTATTCACCACGGCAGGAGGAAAGCCGCTTCACAAGCCCGTTGCAAATCATGCAGGGATACGTGGGCGGCTCCTCTTCAGATGGACTGGACGTGCCCTGGGCGTGAAATACAGGCACAGCCGCTGATGATGCTGGAAATAGCGATGGATACAAATCTCCGTAGTGCAGCATGATCGAGGGCTGTCCGCAACGTCCCTCGTTTCAGCTCCCAACGCATCCGGCTTGGGAGATGGCCATCACTACGTCCCGCGTCTCCGCCGCTCCGAAACAATGACCGGCAGTGCAGTGCGGCTTGGCCTGGTGGTGAATGTCGAATTCCGAGCAGCGCGGCTCCTTTCCGCCTGTTGAGAACTCTAGATCACGATGGAACGCGAAGTACTTGCGGGACTTACATACGTGGTGGTGTTGAATGAAGCTCCAGGCGGCTCGCCTGCATAGCCTGCCTTTGGGATCTGGGACCTTCCACGTAAGGAATCCGTCCCGACGTCGTGGCCTGCGTTGTGCTTCATGCTCTATGCTCTATGCTTCATGCTCTATCTGTGACTATGTATGATGCTTGGAGCCTTCCGTGTAGTAGATAGCAGGTGCTGCGCAAATGAATACAATCACATCCACGGTCCTTCGCATCCTCACAGAGACCATTCTACTTATCCCTCCTCTGTCTCCATTCCTTTGATCTACTGTTCTATTCCAGGCTGGTCCTGCAGGTTCCATTCATCTCCCATTCTTATCGTACAACTCAACCGCAGTCCCGGTGTCCTCTTACTCAAACTCTTCTGTGTAAATCATCGCAAAGGACACAAAGTTGAAATGAAGTCTGCCGCCGTCACCCTCGTCTTGGCCGCCGTGGCCTCAGTTTCCGCCGCTCCAACCAGCACGCTCAACCGACGCGGTATGTTCTGAAAAAGGTCCCAACTGTCCACTAAGACGCCTTTTATACTGACCAACGTCGAAAAAAAGACCTCGCGGGTGGTTCTGCCCATGCCTTTCAGGGCGCGGCCAGAAACGTAGTCGGGGACGCGCTCAACTCCGTGGACAAGCTATTGGGCGCCCGGGATACGGACTTCGACGCTCTTTCTGCTCAGCAGGGCGACGAGGAAGGGGATGGGTTTGCAAAGCGAGCTGCCCGGGCTGAAGAGGAGGAGGGGGGGGGGGAGGACGCGGGGGCCAGGAGAAGCGTTCAGGGTGAGGATGAGCATGAGGAGGCATAAGCCGCTCCCGCCAGGGTTGTCTGAGGACGATTGAGGGTGATATCAGTCCTTGCATTTCGCCTCTGAGGAATGACGTGCTGTGATATGTTCGCTTGAACAGCATTCATGATCCGGGACGGAATATCGCCGCAGATGCTCATGGCATAGCACACCCTCCCCCAACGATGAACGAACGAGCAAGCTCACAGCCCAATCATGCACTTACACTTCTGGCACAGTCGCAGGTTTCTTCCCCCTTCCACATATGCAGGTCAGCAAGTCAGCTGCTACTCTTGACTCTTGGTCTTTTCTTTGCAAGCCGGGCAAGAACCCTCCCCTAGTGCCAGCCCGTGTGGCGGTACAGTACGAAGTGCTCTGTAGGTAGTAGGTACGCAGCAATTATAAAGTTACATTACCTAGTAGAACTACTCCGTGGACTGTGATAGAAGTACACGCCTCGCCTTGATGCTTGAGAAGTTGTTGTTTTTTGCGGTGGCGATGTACCTACCTTAGGTACTTAGGTGCCTGGTAGCTGGTGCCGTAGAGAAGTGGGGCTCGGGACCAGCTTGCTCCTCCTCAACAGGCTGCCAAAGAAAGGGGGATGTTACGGAGTACAAAGTAAGTAGCTGCAGACGCTGCAGACCAGGCCAGCCACTTTCTTGCAGGCAACAGCCATTTATCTTCTCTGCTTGCTTCCAGGCTTGTCTTCTTTTCTGCAGTCCGAGCCGGACTGCTGCAGGATCAAGGTAGCATCATGATGAGGTGCATGGCAATTGGAGTAAGGATGGTCTCCCGCCTCTCTGAGGAGAACCATGTTGCATTCCATTGCGTGTACCTGCCAAGGTATATCGGCTGGCGTTGTGCAATTCTGTGAATGAACATGTCACGATGCATGCACGTCGTGGGTTTGGTCGTGGGGTTTGGGCATTTGCGGCGTCAAGCCATCGCCTCCCCGCACTTGCCGAGGAGGTATGGGCTCCGAAACAAAAGTGCGACATGCGGCATCGGATGTGGCGATACAAGATACAGCGGCCGGGACTCGGTATGGAAACGACGAGTTTGCTGGGTTCGTGATGGCCCAGGTTGTGAGGTGAAGTTGTGGACGAGAGCTGGGTTGGCAGCTGGGTTGGCAGCTTGGTAGCCAACTGGAACACCTTGTACCCAGGACAATCTTGTATCGAGGCAAGGCACGCAAATGGTCCGGTCATGGGAGGCATGTCTCTCGTCTTGGTCGGCAATCCCCCGTCCTGGCTCTCTGTTGCATCGGGTGGCGACTACGGGCGACGACTCTTGTTGCTCGTATCATACTGTATGTGCCAGCCAAGGCCAATCAAGGTGTGGCAAGTCTCTTGACATTGGCTGGCTTGCTTCTAGTGTACTCCGTAAGTTTCCATGACAAGTCTGTGTTCGTCTTCGATGCCTACCCAGGCACGCGGGTGACAGATTTCACAACGGGTTTGGAGTTATGAATTGTCGGGCCAGCCTCGTGGTGAAATTTTGTCATGCTCGTGCCAGGATACGGCAAGTGTCGGGGCGTCACTGGACTGTGGGTAGCGAATTTAATGCATGGGGAAGTGAATGCCAGTTCGTGGCGGCTCGCTAGAAAATGATTGATGGGACTAGAGGCAATTGCAGCTAATAACCGCGGGCGGGCAGTTCAGGCTGCGTGCCACTTGGATGACGTCCAACATCGCAGCTAGCCAATCAACTCGCGACCCTCGTCACTGGGGCTTCGTGGTGCCCCTTCCCATGCGCGCAGTTCACCGTCGCATGGACGAAAGGAAAATCATGCACGAGCAATGGCTCGACTAGCAGAATGTGACCAAGCTTGGGCAAGGAAAGAGACGATGATAGCACGAAGCTGCGGCTATTTGAGCATCCGTGGTCCAGGGCAATAATTATACCTGTAGCCAATAAAGCTGTAAGAGTGGCCCAGTGCGAATTCCAGATTGTAATTCCATTAGTTAACACCCAGTTATGACGATGACGGTGTTTGCTAAGATTTTTTTTCTTTTTGGGGGGCAAGTTAGTTCGCTTCCATGTGATGCTACCCTGTAGGCCGACTAACTCGAGGCACGCAGACAAACCAATATTTGGCCGGCTCACGCATCCTCGGCAATAAATACTCCACACATCTTTCTCCCCCCCCTGACAGTCATAGTCATAATATCCATGCCGCGAGTGGCTACCAATCGAATGTCGGCCAATTACATAAGAGTGTCGAGGAGGCATTATCCCCAAAGCGTATAGAAACAACTGCTGCGTTGAAAAGCCCTACTCCGTAGAGGCCTACTAATAACCCCAACGTCTCTCGGCATTAGCTACGAATGCACGCATATACATGCTATACTACATTGTAATGCTGACTGTCAAAAGGATAATTTTGGCAGCTGAGAGTCAAACTACCTGTCTGGTACGGAATAGGTAGGTGCGTGCTGCGGTGAACCCAACACTGTGCATACTCCGTCCCTTGACCGCAATTGCCGTGGTCCCAAGAAGAACATGCACAACATGCAGAACATGGCCGCTCCTTCACCAGCCGCCATCACCACGCACTCGTCGGCGGCGGCGGTCTGGCCTTGGCTTCAGGGCGGTGATCCACCTCTCGTGCACAAGAAAAGCAAGTCGTGCCTACCGGGGTTACCTCAAGTGACCTCAAGTGACTGACTTCCTGGAGGGCCCCGCAACCCCTGAAGACCCCTCCATGTAGAGTGTACTGAGCGCGTTGTCTTAGCAGCAAATTGGATTTTCTGCTGGTCATGTTGTAACGAGTCTGTTACGGCCACGAAGGAGCTCATTTCCCGTCGTAGAGTGTACCCCAGCGACCCCAGCGTTGATGCAGCGCATGTGGGTCACGAGCTTGCCCGACGTGGCGCCGCTGATTGGTCAGATGCAGAGGAAAGGCCCTGTGCAGCACGCGGACCAAAGGCGACTGGAGCCTGAATAATACCAAAAAAAAAAAAAAAAAAAAAAAAAAAGGGGGGGCTAAAGCCTTCCGCTTTATTAATATAAGAGTTGGCATGCAGCCAGGTCCAGCATGGTGGGGTATTTATTTATTTTGTGAGATGCCTAGTTCTTGAACTTTCTTTTTTGCATTAATTAGTTCCCATGTCAGTGTTGGTCAAGCCGCGGGTTCGACTTGAATGTTACTTTGGAGTGCAGCAGACATTTTGCGTATTAGGTGATTCCGGGTGCGTGGTAGAAACGTGCAAGCTGACCCTTTAATAACAAGAGCATGCAGCCGACGTGACTGACCCTGGGTTGGTTTGAGATTGGGGCCCGCCAGCCACATTGCCATTCTTCGCATGAGGGAATATGAAGAATAAGAAGACAGGGGTGGAAGACCTGCTCAGCAGCTGATCAAGGAGGACAGCTCCCCCTACTAATGATAATGTCCTGATATTATGGAATAGGTACGTTCCTTACAAGGCGAGAGGAGAGTGCTCGGTCTTTCTTGACGACGAGCGAAACATGCCGTAACAATGCTGGCTGTTCAACGAAATGATGCTTCTCCGGATGCAACCACCGAAGGACTCTCATATTAGTCGTCACCACCAGTTCATTTGCTCAGGCGTTGAACTACTATTATTACGGAGCACTCCGTAATTGGTCGTCATGAACATCTGCCATTCTTCGAGAATGTAGCATTCTCCCTGCTCTGCGCCACCCTGTTATCATCAGATGCAGCCAACAAGTATTTTTCACACGCCCACCGTTTTTCCTGTCATGACCACAGCCAATAACAAGAACCTGACAGGTCATGGACTCATTCTCCAAAAGTGGTTTGCCGGGTCAGTCGTGATGGACGATCCGAAGGGCCCCGTGGCTTACGGAGCATGGACAAGTTGAATTCCTCGCACCTCGTGTCCGCGACAGAGTTCTGTGCTGTTGTCAACCAGGAATGAATGAGATTAAGTACAACCCAGTTCGGTACGGAGTACAATTGCATGATTGGCACAAGTAAAAAGGCCAGAGCATGGACAATTTTCTAGATAAGGCTCAGCCGGTGGCTCATTCGGCGACGCGTGTGCGAGTCAAAAAGTTGACTTGTTAAGAAGTCGGTCTGCCAGAATCTGCCAGAGTCTGCCATGCCAGTTCTTAGGTGGCTGATCAGCCAGCCAACCCAGCGCAGGCGTTGGTCCATGAATGCGGCAATGCAGTTTTTGTTGATGGACTGCAAAAATTGTGGACGCCTCCAGGGCGCTGCGTTTCCGCTTATTAATGTTGGCTGGCGGACGTCTCAGGTGGATTTGATTAGTTTTGAGTCGACTGGGCAGAGCCTGAAGCTGATGGCCTCGGACAGCCAAGTTGAAAACAGGCCATAATAGGGGAGAAGGACCGGGAAGGACGTGAGAATACGTGCCGAACCCCAAAGAATCGGACGGTATTATTACGGAAGGACTCCGTACGGAGTGGCATTTGCAGAATTCCAGGTTCTCGTGTCAGGACTGCCTGGCAACCTGGGCACTGGGCTGGCATGAGGACTTTGGTGCTAGCCAGCCAGCGTCAACACCTGTGTAGCCATGAGTGGTGACCCCACCCGCGCCCCCAAGCACCTAGAACACGCACAGCAGGGTACCTAGGTAGGTACTTAGGCAGTACATTTGCACGTCCATAATAACCTCGCTGGTGACGTTTTGTCTGAGACCTCGCAGCCCACCCCACCTTCCCATCATAAAAATCGAGTTGAATTGATCACAACTATCGCGCTTGAAGCCGGTGATGGACACAAATTACACCACTGAAAAGCTAATTCAACAACTCAGAATGCAGTGCATTTTCCATCCTACTCGATCACATCTTTGAGGCATACGGCCATGGGTTCAAACCCACTGTTGATACTCTGCGAGGTCTCATTCTCATTCAAGAGTTTTCCCCCCCCCCCCCCCCCCCGTCGTGCCACCGGCAGCACTTGCACTTTCAACACCCGACCGACCGTCCATGGTTGCCGTAGCCGGCCACGCCTTCCTTCCTGCCATCCACGGCGGGTGAAGACTACGACTGACTGCCAGACACTCTGCCTGCGTTCCACCAATCAGAACCTGCTTTCCGTGGGTCGTCCTTAGTATCGCTCAACCTAGCATAAGCCAAATAGTGGCCCCCGTGGGTTGGGCCAAGCAAAACAGGAGACGGCTGACTAGCGTAGCCAGGGAGCGTGAGGGGTGAGCAACAGGACCCATCTCAAGAAAAACAAGAAGATGGGCGCAAGAGAAAGAATAGAAAAAAAAAAAAACTAAAAAAAACTACAGCTCTAGGTAGACAAGACCTAACTGGTACATCACTAGTCCACTGGAAAAGTACTGCACATTTATGTATCCTTCACGTGCCGTGAACCAAGTTCTTCAAATGATGATGTCCACTGGCACCTGGCTGTGTCGCCCGTAATTAGCCTCTCATTGCGCACCACCAGCCCAAGTTCTCTCCTCTCGCCTTGCTGCGCCTGTGTCTAGGCCCTGCCATGTTGGGGGTCCTCCTTACCAGCCAAAGTACCTAGGTTCCTACTTCATGTACGGAGTACACTAGACCACAAGACCAGCGCTCCGCAGTCCGTTCTGCCAACCCTTGGGAGGACCAATCTTCGACCACAGACCAGGACCACCACAGACAAGCAGGGCCAGCACATCTTACCAGGCCCCATTTTCTCTTTTCCTTCTCGTCAACCTTTTCCTTTCTTCCTCATTTACAGCATCCTCTGCTCCCGCCCTTCACGATTCCTCGAATCCGTCCATCTTCGACAACTCCCGTCACGAACCCCGTCACTGTTCGTTGACCTTCGGATTCAGGTTTCTCGCTTGAGTGCCAACTCTCGCTCTTCGGGTTGCTCTCTCTAGCAACATCCAACGATCGTCTGAAGTGGCCAGTTAGCTCTCGGCCGCCATAAGAGCATTTTAGAGTTCATCCTGCTTTCCCTTTGCAGGACCTCAACCTGAGGTAAGCTACGTCCAGGAGTATCTCTCTTTGTCCAAGTTGCACAGGTGTTCCGAGGCATTGTTTATGCTCCATCTGTGCGCCTTCTCAGCATTCTAGCAACGCTTGGGGCCGCAAAGAAAAGTTTGTGGTACGCGCTGGAGTATTGCGGAAGCCCGAGCGCGAGCACATCTGGCATTGGCTACTAGGTTGGCCGAACTGTACTGCTTCAATCTAAACTTTGAGAGTAGTTCTCCATCCTCGGACCCTTGCAAAATCTTGGCATATGTGCTTCAATTACGCCACAGGGTAACTAACTTTGAAAAGTTGTATCACTTGTCGATGCTTTTTGTTCTTTCAAAACTCGGACACGCGCGACGTGGTTTACTACCTGTGTTGATTTCTGCTGGACTTAATCTACATATTCCGTTTGTCCTTTGATCCGAGTGCGACCGTTAATTATCGTCCTACGCAAAAAGAAAGAATTCACGACTGTACTTCATATCATCATCGTCCGAAAGCGTATTGTCATCAAATACGACGATAGCAAGCATTCATGGCTGGACGGGTTTGAACACCGAACCGTCTAGTTTCTTCCTTCATCCCTCTCGACGCATTCGCCAGACCCATTCATTTGAGTTATATCTCCAACCTCGTGTGGACAGCATATATAGCTGCGTCTCTACACGAGTCGGCCTATCCGACCAAGGTCCTCGACGATCTTTGTCGGATTCTCATCTCATACTTTTCACCATGCCAGGCGGTGTGTGTGCCGTCCTCGATTACGAGGTCGACATGATGGCCGAGTACGTCGCTGAAATGGCTGTTCGTGTCGTGACACCTGAGGGAGCAGTCACGACGGCCTTCCGCAAGTTCGTTACTCAAATTCTCACTTCTACGCGACTTCCAAGCACTACCATTCTCTTGGGTATGAATTATCTGGCCAAGAGAATCAACGCTATGAAGGGGCAGGGTCCGTACAAGGCATCTGAGGGTCAAATTTGGAGATACTTGACCGTCTCACTCCTACTGGGAAGTAAGTTTCTAGACGACAACACGTTCCAGAATCGGTCTTGGTCCGAGGTCAGTGGCATAGCTGTTTCCGAGCTCAATTCGTTGGAATTCGACTGGCTTCAAGCAATGAGCTGGAGACTCTATGTGAACCTGGACCTTAGCAAGGATTATCAAGCATGGCTTGAAAACTGGCGCGAATGGCAGCAGATGAAGAAGCGACAAGCCGCTCAGGCTAGCCGTGACAGACTGGCCACGTTGGTCCCTGCTATCGACACGGACCTGGCCAGATATGGCAACAATCGCCAGTCACCTCGCTCACATTATTTGCAGGAGCAGGTGGCCAAATTCGGGCGTTATCAGGCCCTGAAAGGTCAAAACACGTACCGATCTCGTGATGCTGCTGCTTGGGCACACAATCCGTGGAGTGCTCCTCTTACACCACCTGACTCAGGTTATGGTACGCCCGAGTACGTCATGTCAGCCACATCAAGCAACGCTCGTTACAACGAGTGGTTCGCTCAGGCTGCAGCTCAATATAGCAGCCGCTTCCCTCAGCCTACCGCCACCAACAACTCTTTCTACCAGCACCGTCAGACACCGTATGCTCCGCAGTTTTCATACAATCATGGAGCATGGGAAAACGGAGTCTCTGAATGCAACTGTGCTAGTTGTGTAGCCCCCATGAAGCAGGCCCTTTACTTTATGTCTCACGGGTATGGTCAGCCCGTGGTTGGCTAGATACTCTAGTATCGTGTTGAAAATGCATAGCCTCTTCGACAGGTCCTTCCTAAGATCTCCATCGGATACACATCGCACGGTGGTCAAGAGGTTGCGAATTGCTTCTGATGGCCACGAAATCTTTCATACGTTTCTCTAGAACCGTTCTTTTCTTTTCCGTTCTACTCAGATACCCCGGCACGACAAAAGACTGAAAAATGTTGATATGATCAGCTTGCGGTATTGCTTTTTCTTTTTCGGTTCATAAGAGCTGCTTGGAGTACTACGCGCTGCTAGGGTCATCTTCTACCCGACTGAGGTTATGCCAGCCTTGCAATCTATTGGCCCACGCGCGACGACCTTTTATGCGATCTCGAGTTTATCCTCCTACCAGTACATATTTTTAATCGGCACATTCCGGCGTTTGGTTTCGGCAACAGGGCACCATGCCCAATGGATGATACATTCTCTCTCTCGGCAGTCAGAGGTGTGGTATCCCATGCCATGGCTTTGGGCAGGCTCTTCAAAGGATGTCTCCTATGGCTCTGGTTGGTGGATACGACGTACAAGTCGAGCAAACCACTCTATGATCCTGTAAAAGCCACGTTTCATTCTCCTTCTTGTTTCTATTTGTTCAAAGATCTGGGAGCATTCATCATCAAATTGCGATCATCTGAGGCTGGCTGCTGTGACGCTGCACCTTTGTTCTGGCGTCCGCCTCGCAGCACCAGGAAGCTGGATTGCTCTAGCATCCCGCCGCGCCTCTACGATGAGCAAAATAAAAAGTTTTTTTTCGAAGAGTATATATTGCATTATCATATCATGCCTTTCGATGGAAGGAATTATGCTGGCGAGGGATAAAAATTTGTTATTTTCATTATGAGAAGGTTCATGCATTGCGCTCAGCGGGGACTACGGTATTACATAGGCAGTTTGTTCAGTGCATACCATTGCACTCGCAGGTTCTTGCTTTTTACACTGCGTCTTACTTTGTCACCCACATTCGACCTAGGATTTCCTGACTGGCCCAAGTTTCTTGGGGGCGCCAGTTCGTACTCCAAGGTTGCTGTGGCTGATCTTGTTTTGACGGTTTTTAGAAGTGGTTTATTTTTTTTTTTCCCCACGGGTTGGCAGTTGGGGGGCTTGCAAGCGGATTTTTTTTTTTTTACTTGTATGGATCGCGGATGGGTTACGTTTCGAGGTTTAATGACGACTGGTACGCTTTTGGGTCGTTCTTGAATGCCACTCACAGCTATCTATTTCGGCTCATGATTTGAAGAGCGTTCTAACGCCCGGAGCAGTATTTGTTAAAATCCCCAGTGTACCTGCCCCGCTAGGTAAATTGGTTGTTCATTTGATACGTGGTTTGGGAAGGTTGTTTGCATGTCTCATTCGAAGCCGCTCACTCGCAATAGTGTGGACACCAAAGCAAACGTCGTGGCCACCTAATTTTGAAACCACACAGGCTCTGGGAAGGCTAGCGAGTAGTACCTATGAACATTACCATTCAGTACAGAACAGAACAGGATTAAATAAAAGGGAGTCAAAGAAAGAAAGAAAGGAACAGCATTACAGTTAGCTGATAATCTCATGTGGGAAGCCTTGTAACAAGTTTACGAAGCATTGCAAATACTGTTTGGACTAGCAGCATCGAGCTGACAACCTGCGCGTTGGTTGGTGGAAGTGGGTCGGATAGATGGTTGACCCGGAGCCTCGACTGGGCTCCACACCACCACATGCTCCTATCCCCACGAGCCTCCTGCACCCGACGATAGCTTCCTTCTTCCTTCTTCATAGATCAATACATGCGTTACAACCCGTAAGCACTATTGCATGCACCCTGTTCCCTTGGTCCTCCCAAAAAATACCTTGGTGATCTTGAGACGGTCTTTATATTCGGCTGTTTGTCGGAGAAACCAAGGACGACGCTTCAATAAACGCAATTAGGCCCGTGTGAATGGCTAGACAGTGGCCGAATTTCTTACACGGGCCAGGGCCAGAAATTGATGCTGCTCTTTCCTCAACAAAGTATATTTGATGATTCTAAGATTGCGAAGTTGTTCAATTATTCCCTTTTTCGATACGACCGCCGAGCCAGTCCCACGCCCAAGAAAAAAAGAAAAGAAGGTAGTTAAGAGCCCGGCAAATTAGGCACTAGACAGAGGCAAAATTTGGAAGCGAAGAGAGCAAACAACAGCCAGTCTACGCTTTTACCACCATGTCCAGCCATTTCGTGTCTGGAGGAACGTTGGAACCTGGCGATGACCAAGCTGCACCATCAAATGTCCCTCAGCCCGCGCGGCCCCAATTAGGTAATGCAGCGACGGAATGGGCCAAAGTTCAGCAAGAGCTGGAAGATGCTCGGAGAGAGAGGGCGGAGCAGAGAACCAAGGCGGCGTCGGGGGAGGAGAGGAGTTTGTATGAAGTTTTACAGGCCAATAAAGGTTCGTGCTGCTCTTTTATGAAACTGTCTAGTCTTGTTTGCCTTGTGTCGTGGTCTTTTTTTTCTCGCATAAATTTCGTGTCACCCGCTCTTTGTTTTGCCATTTGAAGACCTCGCCACTTTCCTTGCGCCCTCCCCTCCCCCACCCCATTCTACTCTTTGTCTATGGAAGTATTCGGTTGAGACGGGGCGTCGAAGGGAGATGAAAGGGTATTCTTGTGCTTTTGGAAACGGGAGTTGATTGCCCCTCTGTAGCCGCGAAACAAGCCGCGTTTGAGGAACAGAACAAGATAAAGAATCAGTTCCGCGCGCTGGACGACGACGAGATCGAGTTCCTGGACGAGGTCAAGGCGGCGGAGAGGATGGCGGAGGAGAGGGTGCGGAGGGAGACGGAGGATGGGTTGAGGGCGTTCCGGGAGCAGCAGAGGAGGAGCAGCGGTGGCGTGGACGGGAGTGGCCAGGCGGGGGGGTTGGAGGCCGGGGTGGAATGGAGCACGGGGAGGAAGAGGAAGAGGAAGAGGGGGAGGGAGAAGGAGAGGGGCGTTCTGATGAAGAGGAGGACTGGGGAGGACGCGGGTGCTGCTGAGAGCCTTGTGTCTGGCGATGAGGGGAAGCAGGAGGTCCGAGATGAAGGCCGTCTCATAGTGAAGGGGGCTGGGGGGAAGGAGGCAGGACAAGGACAAAAACCTATGGGATTGGTGAGCTATGGCTCTGATGATAGCGATGACGACTAGACAGGTTCTTCATTACGCATTGACGGTTCTCAGGCGAAGGCGGACAGGAGCGCAAGGCACGGTCTCGAAAGGATGACGGGTGTTGAATTAATTTGTGATATACAATGAGGAGATGACGCTTGCATGATGCCTCCCTTTTCTAACGCTTCTGTCGTCCATCCTCTATATGTTTTCCCACAAGTTGCCTGACCTGCTTCTTTCCTGTAATCCAGGGCAAAAGACCAAAATGGAAGAGCCTAGTATACAGAAATATCGTAAACAAGTACGATTCGGCTATATCGAGTGTGATGAAAGTCATTGGACACATTGTCCTTGTTACCCCCAACAATTAGCAGTTGCCGCACTCTCACTCACCCGGTCAATTCGCCGACGTTAGGACCTCGAGGCTTGCTCTCAGCCAAGCTGGCGCCCCATCGCCAAAGTCCTCTCAAACTCCCTTTGATCCAGCCCTCGACTTCTTCCTCGGGGACAACAATATTGGCAGCGCGCTGCGCATCCTCGGACGTGATCTCGAAGCGGCGCATGCGCTGGGCAATGCGTGGGTCAACGACCATGCTGGACGTCCATATCCGCTCCCTGGGTGGTTCGGCAGCAGCCTTCACCTTTTCCTCCTCCGTCTTGGGCTCTTCTTCCTCTTTCCACACGCTCTTGGGCCAGTCTCGCTCCTCGTGCTCGAGCACACGCTGTTGCTCGTACTGGCCATCGGCTTCGCGCCAGTCGCGCGCGGCGGCGAAGCAGACGGCGGCTACTTCGCGACCGATGTCATCGGCCAGGTAGCGGCGGTTGAGGAAGCGTCCGAGGCGGACAAATGTCTGGGTGAAGCCGAGGCGGTGTGGGAATGGGATGATGGTTGAAGGGGAAAATTCGGAGGGGATATGCATTGGTAAGGTGGCGGATTCGTAGTCGTCAGTAGTGTTGTGTGGGCGAGGTTGAGGTGGTCTGGAGGCCTTCTCTTCCTTCTTCTCCTCGGCTTTCTTTTCCTCTTGGGGCTTTACGTCGGCCTTGTCGCTTGCGGCGGCGGGTGAAGTTTCTTGCTCGGACTTGGGTTCAGCCACGGGTTCAGGCACTGGCACTAGCCCTGGGACAGGAGGTGCGTCCAAAGGACCAAGCCATCCCTCATGGACGCCTCGAATGTATTCTTTCCACGCATGACGACCGATCACAACGTCGCCCTTGACACCCTCATACTCCTTGACACCCATTCTCCTTCTTAGATCCTCGACAATGGACTCGTCCGTCTTGGGAATTGGTTCGCCAGGGCGCTCCTTGGGCATTCGGGATCTGCGAATCTGCTCGGCCACGGCAGCCCTCACATCACCTTGTTGTCTGCCTTGCACGAACTCCCAATCGAGGCCAGAAGCCGCGAGAACCGGTTTCACGTACTCGATGAAGTGATCTTGGGCCACGCGCAGACCGTCACCAGGCGGAGACTCCAGGTACACGGTCAGTTTCCGGGGGAGAGCGTTGGCAGAGCTCATGAGCTCGCGCGACAGAGGTTCCACGGCACGGCACCACTTTGCTGTAGCACGCTTCTTCTCGCGCTTGTCATAAACGATGGCGGTAGTGAAGGCCCCGGTGATTGTCCAGAAGATGATCCAGTTTCGGGACGGGAGCCTGCGAGGGAACGCCGGCAGGCCCAGCATTTTCAGAGCCGGGTTCCGAGGTTTCGGGGGTGTCGTAGTATTGGCAGTCGTGGTGGGCGTGGCCGCGCCAGCCGGGGCCGGAGGCGGCGAAGGATCTGACGTGCTGGCCATGCCGAGATCTGGTCCGGACAGATGGACGAACGAACGAACGAGTCGAAGCTCCTGGCGCTTGCTGTCCAGGGAGTAACAGGCCGGAGCTGGCAAGTGCTGGATTGCTGCTTGGTGTACGAATCCACAAAAGATATTTTGGGAGGGAAAAAAAAAAAAAAAAAAAAAAAAATTGGGTTGCGATAAGAACCAAGGGTTCCGATAAGTCCCGGAATGGAAGAAAACCTCTAGGCAACTGTGTAGTACGAACTATACTCAAACAGTGACCAGCAATTGTAATTTATGTCTTGTATTTTATATGATTTTTTATGCTTTTGAGTAGGCGTATTGCAAAAGGGATTGGAATCGGCGCCTGGCATATATTGCCTCGAGCTTGCGTGGGGGGTGAGCGGAGTTGGGGTTAGGGGGACATTACGAAGTAGATTGATGCCCCAGCGAGCGAAACAGGAAACACGACTGAGTATGCGACATGGTGTGCAAGAGTCTGGTTGAAGAAATGCAGAGAGCAGCGTAGTCGTCGCGGACGAGGGATTCACAAGACAAATGACAAATTATCAACGACCAAGTCCCAAATCCATGTGCGATATTCCGCACTCCGTACTGGCAGGAGGCCTAGCGGGCAATTGCCGACTGTACCATGTCGCCCGCTCTAGCTCTCGGCAACATCCAATAATCAATGCAACGAACGCTCGTTACTCGCTATGAACCTGTCCTGGATTATCGACGTCGTCAATCAATCATCAATGAAGCTGGGTGGCCATTGCGCCTGTTGCTTAGCCGGCCTGACCGCCTGATCTTGTCTCGCTGCCCCACCTTTTGTCCACCTTTTGTCCACCCCCCTTGTCCACCCCCCTTGTCCTTCGTTGGTCTGCGTGTTAATTATCCATCATCCGTCATCCGTCATCCGTCATCCGCCATCCAGTTGAACACCACCACCTCTGTCTCATCTACAAAGAAAGCCCTTTTTACCCCCCCACCGACATCTGGACTTCTCAACATTGTCCTGTCGTTGAGTCGTGCCGGACCCCGTTGAGCCAGCTCGGCATCCATCTGGCCATTTCGTTTTTTCTGTCTGCTTGCTCCACTCGAGATGGATCTGAACGGCAATCGGCTGCATCTGAACTTCGGCAACAATGACCGCCCTCCAGCAAACGACCGAACGTACCCCACGACGCCGTCTACCTTTCCGCAACCCGTCTCCTCAGCTCCCAATGCACAACAGCAGCAGCAGCAGCAGCAGCAACATCCACAGGTTCCTGGCGGACTGCATCCGCAACAACAGCAAGCATACGGTCCTGGATATGCGTCTCAGGGTTACTTTGCACAGCACGGTCCTGGATATCCAGCAGGATATCCAGCCCAGGCTGTGAACAATGACTACGCCCACGCTCAGAACGGCTACTATCAGGCCCGTTCCAACACCCCCGGCACCAACGACCCCAACACCGGTCTTGCTCACCAATTCTCTCATCAGAATCTAGGAGGTGCTACACGGGCTGCGCCTCGAGGTCCGTCACCCTCCCAGCGTCCGCGAACCGCTGGCAGTCAACCAGGAGGCCATTTCAACTACTCAAGCGCACCCCCGTTGCCCTCTCAAGGCGCTCAGGCTGCGAATGAGTTCCAAGCCGCTCCAGAGAGAAATCCCGATCGCTACGGGCCCAATGCCAACAGCAACCAGAAAAAATGCTCACAGCTGGCCACCGACTTCTTCAAGGATAGTGTCAAGAGGGCGCGGGAGCGAAACCAGAGGTATGATGTCTCTTTGTCATGTAAATTCCTATTGGGAGTGTACCTGGATCCGTTCTCTAAAACATCATTGCTCCTCGGATTTAATATTATTCTTCTGTGCTAACCCCCGTCACCCACTAAACAGACAGAGCGAGCTTGAGCAGAAACTCCAAGATCCCTCACAGAGTGCCGCTAGGAAAGAGCAACTGTGGTCAACAGCTGGTCGAAAGGAGGGTCAATATTTGCGGTTTCTACGAACCAAGGACAAGCCTGAGAACTACAACACCGTTAAAATCATTGGCAAAGGTGCTTTTGGTGAAGTGAAGCTTGTTCAGAAGAAGGGTGACGGCAAGGTCTATGCCATGAAGTCATTGATTAAGACAGAAATGTTTAAGAAGGACCAGCTAGCGCACGTACGATCTGAGCGTGACATTCTGGCTGAATCTGACAGCCCTTGGGTTGTCAAACTTTACACCACGTTCCAGGACGCGTACTTCTTGTACATGTTGATGGAGTTCTTGCCAGGAGGTGATCTAATGACAATGCTCATCAAATACGAGATTTTTTCGGAAGACATCACCAGATTCTACATTGCCGAAATTGTCTTGGCCATAGAAGCCGTCCACAAATTGGGGTTTATACATCGGTTAGTCTTGCAGTCTAAGACGTCTTGGCCCCCCTTCCCCCCCCGTTCTGGGCCGCCTGAAGCTAACAACAAATTACAGTGATATCAAACCTGACAACATCCTGCTGGATCGAGGCGGTCACGTTAAGTTGACTGACTTTGGTCTCTCTACCGGCTTCCACCGTCTTCACGATAACAATTACTACCAGCAGCTGCTACAGGGTCGTTCCAACCGGCCCCGTGACAGAAGCTCTGTTGCAATTGATCAAATTAATCTTACCGTCAGCAACCGTTCGCAAATTAATGACTGGAGGCGGTCAAGAAGGCTTATGGCCTACTCTACCGTTGGTACTCCCGATTATATTGCACCTGAAATATTCACTGGTCATGGTTACTCATTCGACTGTGATTGGTGGTCCCTCGGCACCATTATGTTTGAATGCTTGGTTGGCTGGCCACCATTCTGTGCCGAAGATAGCCATGATACGTATCGTAAGATTGTAAACTGGCGACAGACCTTGTACTTCCCTGACGACATCACCCTGGGTGTTGAGGCAGAGAATTTGATCAGAAGGTAAGCTCGGCCACCTATTATTCATAAGATTCCCTGCCAGATGATATGTTACTGACTCAATTGGCTAGCATGGTTTGCAACACTGAGAATCGCCTTGGTCGTGGCGGCGCTCATGAGATCAAAAACCATCCATTCTTCCGTGGCGTGGAGTTTGAAAGCCTGCGTCGCATTCGAGCTCCCTTTGAGCCTCGTCTGACGTCCAATATTGATACGACCTACTTCCCTACTGACGAGATTGACCAGACAGATAATGCCACTGTCTTGAAGGCGCAAGCACTGCAGCAGGGTCGCCAAACTGAGGAATCGCCCGAGATGAGCCTTCCATTTATAGGCTACACGTTCAAGCGATTTGACAACAATTTCCGATAGACGAAATACTATTATGGCCCTCTTGCATCTGGACTGAAGCGGCGTAAATTATGTAATGGCATCAGTTCAATGAAAGGGGCAGGTTGCAAGAGATATGGACTTGGTGCAATTAGTGGGAGTAGCCAGGGCCTTTTGAGAGCTGGCAAAGTTTGTTTTGCGGGCAAAGTCATCTACACGCTAATAGGTCACTTGAACCAATCAACATAATTGCAATGTATAAGCCAGATCATGACGAGCCTAAGATGATATGATGTTCAGCCGTTTCACATTCAAATGGACGAGATGTGTACCTCAGATTAACGCGACGAAGCGACTGATAAATCCCATGAAAGCCCAGCTTCTATCATTATACAGATACGACGTAAGGCTTCACCGACGTTGAGCAATCGCCAAGTCATCGACCGTCTACATACACTATAGTACAGTGTACTGTTACAAATTGGGGTATATATACATTCGACTCGAGCTCTTGTGCTCCCCTGTTCGAACCAAACAAGCAATACGCCGAGTTGACCATCCAACATAGCATTTTAGATACGAAGAAAACAGAAGTCCTTCACCCACAACCCACGTAGCCACCATGAGTTAGCACGCACACTCCACGCACCAGAAAAAAAAAAAAAAAGAAAGAAAAAAAAAAAAAAAAAGGAGAGAGAGAGAGAGACAGAAGACAAAGACAACATCACACCCTCGTCGCCAAGCCTGGCGCAGCATTGAACCTCTCCTCCCTCTCCGTCATAAACATAATCTGTATCCAGAACTCTTTTGCGTCGGGATCCCAGAA
Source organism: Atkinsonella texensis (assembly GCA_001008035.1). Classification (NCBI taxonomy): domain Eukaryota; kingdom Fungi; phylum Ascomycota; class Sordariomycetes; order Hypocreales; family Clavicipitaceae; genus Atkinsonella; species Atkinsonella texensis. The sequence continues at coordinate 574,521 of KQ061689.1, forward strand.
GCAAAACTGTCTCTCTCCCCTCTTGTCCAGCTCCCTCGCAGGAATCTTGAAGCCGACCGTCTCGTACGGCTCGGCGGCGACCAGCAGGTACTGGAAATTCTTGTCCGGGTCCTCCACCCGCTGGGCAAAGGCGTTCATGACCTGCCACTTGGGCGCCATGTCGGCCCCGGCCTCGGGGTACTGCAGCTGGAACAGCAGGCCCTGCTGGCGGGTGACGGGGTCGCGGATCTTGGTGATCTTGTAGCCCGGGCGACCGATCTTGACGGCGTTGCGCCTGGGCGCACCGAAGCTGGCGGCCACGCTGGCGGGCAGGCCGGTCGCGGGATCGATGTTCTGCTTGCCCTCCCTCTGCTCGCGGGCCGCGCGCCGGGCGAGGTTGGTCTGGTGCTTCTTGCCCTGGGTGTGGGCGAGGTAGGACCCGTCGTTCTGGTGGACCGTCAGGCAGAGGCGGCACTCGAACGAGCCGACGTGGTTCTTGAAGAAGTACGGGTCCTTGTCCAGGTCGATGGTTTCGAGGGCGAGCTTGCGGAGGCGTTCGCGGCGGTCGGCGTTGGTTGCTGAGTGGGAGGCTACGCCGCCGCCTCCGAACTTGGAGCCCGCGCGGTTCTGGTAGTCCATGGCTGAGCAGCTCTGTTGCGGTTTTCACACCTCTGTAGGGAAGCCCTTGTTCGACTTCTGTGGATGGAGGAGCTTTTCCCGGTTGTGGTTGTGGACGGGGGGAGGCGGGGTTTGAGTTTGGCTGGGGGGGAAAGAGTACATGGACTTGGTATTGTCGTGACGCCTGCCCCAGGGTAAGTAGGTGCGCCTTGCGCACAACTGCGCCGCTCGCCACTCATTTTTATTTTCCGAGAGGATTGATGTAGTTTGTTCCAACAGGGAAATTAAATAGTATCATAAACAGTACTGTGTTCGGGCCTTTCCGCTCATTCTGGCCTTGGCGTTGGTCGACATGGAGCAGAAGCTCCAGATGTAAGTCTACACGCAAAACACCCGCGTGGTGCTACGGCTGATTATTTCTTGTGCCATACTGGATTCGGGAATGGAACATTAAATTAGCTCACAACAGGACGCAGGGCTTGCAATTCGCCCTTGGAGTCCCGAAAGCGACCTTGTATAAGCAAGAACGACAATCAGGACAGGATCTGGCTGGGTTAGGAGGTTTGGGCTGCGGAGAGATGCGATTCTGGAGATGGGCCGGTGACCAAGTACGATGATCTACGTGGAGCGGTGAGCGCAGTGTCGAGTGACGAAGTAGCTGCCGTGTTGGTGAAATGCACCCAGGACGCGGGAGGAGCCGTGTTTATGGATAGAATAAGAAAAGATCTTCTGGATAGCAAGACGCGGGATGATACTGACGTCGTGACCGCGGAAGAAAAGAGCAAGTTTGTGGATTCTGTTACGGCGTTCCTGGGACCAACGGGGCTGTTGAAGAAGCGACGACTGCAGTATGACGCTTGAGATGAAGGATTCGCAACGGCATGTAGTATATGAGAATGAACTGCGTGTGCGGCTGCGTTGCCTCGACGTGGTGTTTTTTTTTTTTTTTTGCATATAGGACAAAGGCTCTTCTGCCCAACATGGCAATCACTGAAAAGCAATGCAAGATGACAGTCCAGGGCGGGAGCCCCAAGAATAGAGAGATTGTTTGAATATGATGAGCTCTTTGCACTTGATGGCTAGTTGCGTCCCGGATTGCGCAACTATGGTATGCGGTCCGGGGTATCTTAACATGTTGGCATCCTATGCTTACGCTTTCTTATCAAAGTCTGATCATGGAGTACGGCAGATGTATAGATGATGGACAGGTATTATATACTAAAGGTCAGATACTCACCACTCCCACTGCAAGACTTGAAGAAACTACCAACTCAGGCACACAACGAAATAACATCAACGCGTCGGACGTCGGTTCCTGGTGAACAAATGACCATGTCATATTGCCGCATCTAACGCCTGCTGAAGGTCTGCAAATGGGCTGCTCTGATGACGCATCACGGGCTTTTCACATCTCCCCTGAATAGCCGCAGGAGAGGTCTTCTGGAAGGACATGGCATCATCGCTTCAAAGCATCTGGGCCAGCATTCATGTTCAGTCGAGGACAGCCCGTGCGAGAAGTTGACTGCTTCCAAGACCAAAGCATCTAGACACGTCCTGCGTTTCGGAGAAGTCGGGCCCGCAAACCAAACTGCCGAATTTGCTTCGTACAGGAAGGCCTCACCTGGGCTACATGGGGCCATGGGAAGCCTGACCTAGGCGTGATGATGTAGGTACATTAGTCCTTGCTCCTGCTGCTTGATGCTCGCGCAATGCTACTTGGCCAGGCGGAACCGCGTGAAGAGGGATTTCGATAGCAGCGCGTGCTGACCCATGCCCTCGAGCCGATGCTGCACACCCGAAATTCGGTAGATTACCACAAGCGAGCCATCCTCGCGTTCTCGAAGACACTAACGGTCCATCGGCAAGTGCTTTTCGAAACATGCGGTCCGCAATGCAACAGCCTTTCGAGTTCGATGAGTGGCAATGTCCAGTCTGATACCAAAGGCACAGTGTTGGTTTCCACAGTAACGTGTTCTTTCTGTAGGATGTACGCAGCTTTGAATGCCCATGTCACTCGGCATAACTCACTTCGTCTCGGCGCAATCAGGTCCTGACGACGCGACGACTTTCCATCAGCAAGTGAAAGCACGACCCTTTGGAGCCCAAAAGCAATGACAGGACCGGTTCGCGGGCCTAACAGTCCTGGCACGAGTGCCTGAATGAGCGAAGGTGGTGCCTCGGGCAAGTCGTGTCAATGACGGGGCGCAAAGGCCAAGCCACCTGTATTCTCATCCAACAGCCTTCTCATTCGATCATTGTTCAGAGAACATGGCTTTCTTTTTGCTGGCTATTATTCCCTGTCCCAAAGAGGCAAGGCAGCCAGACGAGAGAACTAGGCTAACCGTCTAGCGTCGCTCGCGCCACTATCAATAGGGGAAGGGCAGGCAAAGCTCGGTTTTGCCACGAATCGACCTGCCCTAGGGAAAGACGTGGACGAAGCGATTTCTCCAGAAACCAGCATCTCTTGGTAGCCCCGAATCAGCCGAATTGGGGTCAGAGCCGCGCGGCCAATCAGCATGGCGGCGAAATCCTCGAAGCCGTCGCCTCCAGTTGGCAGTTTGCAGGGTTTTCGGACCAAGCCATTCACCAGCAATGTATTGTGCCTTGCAAGAGGCGTTCGCGGGTGGTATTGCAGGCTGTTGGTTCGCCAATGACGGAATTCCGCTGGCCACTGTGGAAGGAGACGCGAAGACACGGTCGTTCTCATTTTGGATGCGAGGAGGAAACGGCGATGCGTCCGTTCAGGTTCCTCTCCCATCACCATTTTGCTACAGTTGATTCGACGTCCGTTTCGCTGGAATTGCTTGTTTTCAAGTGGCCTGGCTGCGGACCTTCGATAGGGCTGGCGCTTTCCACGTGTATCGTCCTGGCAGTTGCATGGCGTGGCGCGTCTTGCTTTTCGCCGAGTATGCTGACCATGGGGTACCAACCGTACCGACCCCTTGGGTATTGTTAGTTTGGCTCATGCCGGCATGTGCCAGAAGCCGCCAATCTTCGGGGCGCTATTGTTGTGATGGTCTGAGGCAGGGGAGGGACGAGCTGACCAAGCATCGACCGGCTTCCTCATGAGAAGATGCTAGTGTGTACCCCCTATTGCCGACGCGCAAACGCCGAAGGTGAGGTATATCAGCCAGCCAGTCTTGGAAGAGCATGGAAGACCAATGCGTTGAGGCCCAAAGGATCCAGCCTCACAGCCGGCGTGCATGAGCTGGTAACCACGACGTGTTCTATTATCACCCGGCGATGCACGCCTGCGTCCTTGATGAAGTGACTGGACGTAGAAGGAAGCACGACAAGACGGACTTGCGTTGAAACACATTCCAAAGCGGCCCTTTGCTTTGCATGACATGGCATCCCCGCAAGGACACGATAATTCGGGACGCCATACTGATGTAAATTGTTGGTCGAGCCTACTGGTACGCATTGTTCAATCACCTTGGTGAAAAGCGCAATTGCTGTGAAAGCAAACGACTGCATCTCGACTTGGCCAAATCAGAGAGTTCCTTCAGCGGTCAAGCTTTCGCCTTCAAGTTTGTTCTTCCTATGCCCCATCAAATGGCTGCGTCTGACAACAGTGACGACCACTCGGCATGGGCAAGGCTATGGCAATGCCTGATTAGGAAGGCCGTTCACAGCACTAGTCAGGCTTTAGCAAGGCTCTTTCAGGAATGAAAGCGGGATTATGAATAGCCGGTAGACTTGGGCAGCCCGGAGTATCTGCCACACCATAGTTTCTGACAGAATGAGATTGACAACTCATGATGACCGTTAGCGGCGACCTGGCGCCTGTAACAGACACATGGTACAGATGCGACTGGAGACACCGTGGTAGATAGTACCACACGCACGCGGCTCTTGTTGGTCTGGCGAAGCAAATATTCCTGAACATCTCATCAAACCGGGCACTGTAACACCGTGGGCGCTAGACTATTTTCAGACCCCGATAGTGAGCGCTTCCAAGAGCAATTGACATTCGCGACGATGACGTATGGTGAACTCGCATGGTCGCCAAGACCTATCAATAGAGCTGTCACCTCTCAGAAATGCCCTGCCTGGGTCGATGGAACACTAGTTGTAATAGTGGCAGTTTTGCCCAAATAGACAACTTGTCTGACTTGCGTGACCAAGCTAACCTGGAACTCATTAGAACCGTTCACGCCATCCGAAAAGAGAAAGAGGTGCGGCCCAAAGTAATGTGCGTGGTACCTATCGGACGGTTGTTGGGCCGAGCTGCACAGCTAGTTAGTTGGCTTTCCGACGGAGCATCTGCATATCATGGCGAGTGATGCTCAGAGGCGCACGCAGTAGGTTACATCAATCGATCTGTTGCAATTCACTCATGTCGAACAGGCTGACTGAGGATACGAAGCCTTCGCGTCAACGCCCGTTCTGTCACCCATTGCAGAATGGCACTTCTCTCTTTTGACGCCGAGAAGAACTGCGTTTGCGCATCGCCTCTCTGCAGGCAGGCCCTTGCGGGAAGTAGGTAGTGTAGGTACCGAGGTAGTCAGCTGATGATGCTCATATACTTGAGGCGCCACGCGGAGTATACCTTGATAGCCAAAGATGGTAGTGTGCCGAGCAAGGCCAATCCCAGTCGATGATACATACATACACCGTAATGCCTGCCGTGCCGGTACGCAAAAGCAGTGTTATCGGCACCAGATAAATTAAACTTCCAAGCCCTGCATCGAAAATGATTGGTGACTTGATCGACCGTTCGTCACGGTCACGAGGAATGCCAATTCTGGTCATGGTTCCTCTGCCTCCCCCTGCTTTAGGGCATCGTACATATATGTATGTAGTTATGTCTCGCAATATGCAGGTGAGCACAGAATCTGCAAGAGATAAAAACCGTCTATTGTCTTAGGATCTGAGTGGAAGGCGTTCTGGCAATCTCATTCTCGTTTTTTTTTCTTTCCTGGATCAGGCTTTTTGTGATCTTTCCCCGTCTTTGGCCTCCCGCGAAAACCTGTAGCAGAATGCCAACTGCCACTCTCACTGTCCGTAACATGGTCAATGTCATCCTTCCTTTAGCGGCCCGCGCGGGTTTGACTGGAGGGGCTGGTCGGGGGTCTGATTGATAAGAAAAGCTTTGCCGACTCGCTCTACCTTTCTTTCACGCGTGGGGACAGACAGGACCTCATGACGGGTCCCGCAATCCAAGGCTCTCGTGAGGACCCGTCGTGCGACTTAACCACCCGTGCCCCTTCCGTTTTTTTATAGTTCATTTCCCGAGGGGGAGGGATGGGGAAGGTTAGCCTGCCCCTGATAAACACCCACCCATCCCTGCTGTTTATCGCCGAGGCTGAGGCTTAAGTAGGTATGTAGATGCGTCGAGCGTTGAGTTCGTCTTCGTATTCCCTCCGCTGCTTCGGCACGTGTTGTTTGGGTCTTGTTCCTGGTCCCTTGCAGCTCGGACGAACCGATAAGGATTGACGTGCCTGCATGACGTGACGTGCGCTAAGGAAGAGCGGTGAATGATCGGCAAGATTGATTGGTTCGATCGTCGTGCGGGGCATGAGGCATGAAGCGAGAGGTCGAAAGTCCGGACGTTAACCCCGGCTTGTCTTTAGCAGCGCGGTCATATTCTCGGATATCTCTTCTTCTCTGCACCCGATTACTGATCAAGTTTTGCTCTGCGGCCTTCCCCGCATCCAGACAACCGAACCTGACCATGCTGTGGGCCTGTGGCGTAAAGCTGCTCTTCTGATTAGCCTGCCAGAGCTTCGATTTACCTTGGTGGACCTGTACAACGCCAAGCGTCGAGGCTCGGGCCATCCCCACAAAACAGCCACGCCGAAGCCAACGAGCGGTTGAGCGGCTATTCTACGCACTCCATACATCGCATGTACTCATGTGCACATGGACACAGTACTCACTACTACGCTCGCTGAGCTTGAAGCAAAAAGCCGGGTTTGATTTGCCTTGAGCCAGATCGCAAAGCAGATACAGCAAGCGCCGTCCCGTGCTTGCAATGACCATTTCAATTAGTCAGGTCGACACTGCACACTGCACACTGCACACTGCACACTGCACACTGCACACTGCACACTGCACACTGCACGATGCTCGATGCGCGATGCGCGATGCGCGATGCGTGATGCACGATGCACGATGCACGCAAGCGCAAGCGCAAGTGCAACCGCATCATACGTACATATCCGCTGCCGTCTTGTCTCGGAATGGTCTTGATACTACCATACTACCAAAGATGGAGTGTAAAACGGTCCATTATCTCAAACTGGCCCGGAAAATTCCGGACCAGAATCTACGGTCTGCGTAGCCCTTTGCAGCTGCCAGCACACTGCCAGTACACTACAGAGTACGAAGGCCTGTTATTCATTTTGCCAACCAAGGCAAAATCATCATCATGTCTCTTCATCCATCGTATGAATTGAGCCTGATTGCAGGCAGAGGCCAGAGCTGTATGTAATATGGCGTTGTGTCGGCATTGAGTACGCGGTAAAACGCACGCTGTTGACTTCAGAGGCGGTTGCACTTGGTACTCTGTAACTATGTACCATGCGTGAACTGGACCAGACGGACCAGACCAGACGCAGGGGCGAGGCGCGTACCGAGGTGCTCGGATTGATTCACGAATAATCAACAATCAAATACTCCCCATGCCCCCCCACTTAGTCTGGGTTATTAAGGTTCAGATCTGGCAACTAGCAACTAGCGATAAACAGGAGCGAAACAAATTATGCAGAGCAACCGCCGGAGGGTTTCCTGGAAATCTGGGCAGAGCAGAGCAGAGCAGAGCAGAGCAGAGCAGATGTGAAGCAAAGACTGTTCGCCTCCGTAGTCGCGTTGTGGACATTGCGAAAAACTAGAAAGAATAATGGACATTGCTGCTTAGTCCCGTACACGACTTTTCGTTGCAGTTGCAGTTGCAGTTGCAGTTGCAGTGGGGAGCTGAGACGTGACACCCAAGACACCTTTGTGCCGGGCTAAGAATAGGATGGTAGGACGGTCGGCTAAGATCAACTAATATCAGCTATTGTGCTATTGTACTATTTATTATACTCCGCATCTGCGACCACTGTAGCTAGGGGATGGACAACGGGCGCCGCGTAGGTGGCATGGTTGGATGGACGGATGGATGGCACTTGACTTGGGGACCTGGGAACCTGGGGACCATGCCGCCCTGTCTAAATTGGCTTCTAGCCGGGTAGCCTGGCTGGCAGCCTGATTCACACTCCATCCAATGCTGTGGCTATTTTTGATTCTTTTCTTGGTCGAGGCGACCTGAACTGCGAGGCACATGTGGCAATGGTGCCTGGTTCCTGGCGAGGCTAATAAGACGGAGGATCCAAAGGGTGCACTTCGTAGCGAGCGAGCTGCTAGCAATTGATTCAAGGTGTGAGTGGGCTGGGTAAGTATGTAAATAGAGTCCCATGGCGTGGCGTTGAGCGCGTGAAGTCAAGTCGAGATTTCTGCCCCGTAATGGCAGCTTTTGATTTGACGCAACCTGGTTGCATGAGAAATGATGATATATACAGTAACGGGAGGGGAGGTACCTATGACCTTCTGATGCGGGGTATCGGGGTATCGGGGTATCGGGGTACCGGGGTATCTTCTCCTTGCTCGGACCATGTGGAGAAGGGCCCGATGTGTTGTCAGCCTCTGCTCCAATGCCTCCAATGCTCGAGGTTCTGCACTGTAGAGCCCCTCCCGTAATTGACTGGCCACCAGCGAGCGGGCTTGGCGGCATCGGAGAGATCAATTAGCAGATAGCCAGTGCTGTAGCTTTGCCCTTGCCACGCCATGCCACGCCATGCCACGTTTCCTAAACCATGCGACCGACATCTTTTGCAGCGCATGTGGTGCCAGTTGACCGGCCGTCGGGAATGAAAGATGGCTTCTTTGCTTCCAGTTTGCTCGCCCATCAACCGCTTCCAACCCCGACAATGAAAGAAAGAGAGAAAGGGAAAAAAAAAAAAAAAAAAAAAACCAATAATGGTTTGGGTTTGGAATCACAACAGCCACCAGAGCTGCTATCTGAATTGATGGCGCGCAGTAATAGCATGCAGTAAGTAATAGCACCGCACAATGCACAATGCAGCTTCTACAGATTGCATGCCAAGTAGTAGTATTATTATTTGTTTATTACTCTATTGTTCTCAAGCCATTACAGCCTTGGCGGCCGTTTGGATCTGCTCGTGGCGCCGAGAATGAGGCGGTGTCGTCCTGCAGTTGTTAGTCTGACCTGCAAACGTCGGTACGTACAGTGGGCGTACAGTGGGCGTACAGTGGGTACAGTGGGTACAGTGGGTACAGTCGGCGGCTATTGTCCGCCCATTGGCCCGCACTCCCTTCTGTACGTACAAGGTACATCCATCTGTGCGTATCTGCAAACGGATGGCGACCACAATGCGTCCAGAACACCCAAGTAAGTGACTGTAAGCAGTCATCATCGATGTTTCCGACACATCATGCCGACACCATCGGCCGTCCGCACACCCCTGTCTCCTGTCTTGGAAGGAACCACTTTCTGCCTTCGATAGTCACCCGGTCTAGTCCGTTGTATTCGCGCCCCGCACAACTACAACTCACATCCTGGTTCTTCTCACTGTCCACATGACATGATGCAGTAAGCAGTAACAACTCACTTGCTCTCTCTCTCTCTCTCTCTCCCTTCTTGACATTCTTCTAATGCAGGCACACTCGTTAGCGGCTCGTTGGTCGAGCCAGCAGCTTGCACACCGTACCCATCCATTTAAGCCATTAGCGTAGCGTATATAGCATCTGCTCCCCTCTTCCTCTATTTCGATACCTGCCCAGACATCTGCTACCGTAGGGCGTGCGTCCCTGGTGACAGCTTCCGTGCCTTCAGGTTGTCTTCGATACCGGTCTGCCCTGTAAAAGCTACATATACTGGCCTGCTCGCCTGCTTGCAATCCAAGGTGTCTGGGTGGACATGCAAAGAAGTTTGTAAGTCGGCAGGCCCAGATATGCTTCGCCGGTGACATTTAGAAAAAGACACGAGAGCTGATGCGAATGATCAAAAAAGGTCCAAATCTCGATTTTATTCTGACCTCGTCCCCATTGACAGTTGTCTCATTCTCTATGCTCATCAAAGTCACAACCAAATGACAACCTTCCTGGCCGAACATCGCCCTCCACATCCACCGGCTAGATCCAATCGTTTGCCGCAGTTTCTATTGCAACCACAGTCGCTAGCTTTTGCAGTCATGTTTATTTCGTCTCATATCGACAAAAGAAGGGGAAAAAAACAAAGACACAATCTAGGCTCAGCCGAGACGGCAGGGGCCAGCCAGTCAGCCCTCGACAGCACGACGGAACCAAGATGGAAGGTCAAGCATCGACGCGGCACATCATCATTATCGTCACCACCATCATTCCGTCCATGTTGCTCATCGCTATAATGGCTCTTCTGTGCTATCGGTCACAACGGCGGAGGGCAAGACCTTTTCTGCGAGGCATCACGCCCATTGACGATGAAGAGATTCAGTCGTGGAAAATAGACCGACGAGCCAGCGAGAAGCCGTCCGAGAATGAGCCTATGCGGCATCACCGATCGCGAGCAGCGAGCTATCATGGTCACCGGCCGAGTGCCTCGATAGGTTCCATTCAAAAGCCAGCCAGCGTTATTATATATCAAAATCCTTCGCAGTGCAATTCGTGCTCATCCGCCGAGGACCGGCCCATGATGCTGATGCCATTTACATGGAGCAAAGACAGCATGGACTTGCCTCCAGTTCCGGTGCTTGCTCGGGCACCCAACTCCAGGCCCGGTCTGACCGACGAGACAGTTCAAGGAGAAGATGCATTCATTTCACAGCCGAGGCGTCACACAGCGCGCCTTACAAAGTCACCAGCTTCTCCCAGGCACGCTCGGTCCAAGAGCACACGAGCGGCAATATCACCTCGTGATGCTTGGTATGGACAAAGCATCAACTATCAACAACCTCCCCGGCGCTCAGCCGATACGTTTATTCTCGCAACATACATGGCCGTTAAGGGTGCGCAGTCATCATCATCACCTTGCAGCCCTCCACAGAGATCCATGGACGAAGAAATCTCGCTTGGTGGTCTTTCTCCCCGTCCCTTGATACACAAGTCAGAAATTGGCCGAGCCATAGGCTGAATATGCCCCAGACATGGTTTTCCTAAATTTAGGAGAGCACTTGGAGAGAAATTGATCCAGGAATCCAGGACTTATCCAGGCAGACGGCTGATCCCATGCCCAAAACCCTGTCACCAAGCCCTATCCTGCTGCAAGACCAGGAGATGGATTGATCTGATTGGATGTGGACCACCAACCAGGTCAAGGTTTCACAAGCTGGCAAGGGTCCTGGAGTCGAAACACAACCTCGGCACATGCCATGCTACTGCCCGGCAATTCGCAAATCGAACCAAGTGCTTGTCTTGTCACTTCTGACAAGAACGAAGCAATTGCAGTCCGCACTGGTCGAGGCTTCATCAGCAGGTGCATCGCCGGACGAGGAACCGTGTTGGTACGACGAGCCAATCTCAGCCATAGACTCCCGTTTATCTATTTATCTTATCTTCACCCCTTGCCCCAAAATAATATCTTTATTCCTTGACAGGCATAGGAAGGCATAGGAAGACATGGTTGATCTAGGCGAGCCGTATGCTTCTGGACACGAGGTACCTCTCCAAGTCCATTTCCATCCCTTACCTACCTCGGTACTTTTGCTTCTTTTTAAACCCTCTTCTTTGTATTCGTTCTTTTTTTTTATTCTACAGAGCCAGTACTTCTGATATGTATTTGGGATGAGGAGAATATACCCTGATGAATTGTCATGCGTGTGGGCAGAGTTTTTCTTTTTTTTTTTTTTTTTTTTTTGTAGACACGATGGTGTCATTCATGCCCAGGGCGACAAGGCGGAGGACACAAGATCCAATGTGCCCTGATAACGGCGTTTGAAGCTCAGGAGGCAGATGATCAGCTAGCTAATTTTAAGTTTAGATGCAATCTGTCATCCTGGTCAATGCACGATAATTGAATGTAACACATGTAACACCAGCCTCACCGACAGCTCTGTTGCAGATGAGACGTCTCCACACACTCCGTACAACCGCATGCTATGCTTTTAGGGGCCTCGATGTAGAGAACTTGTACGAATTGGGTCTGTATATTTTTGGAAAAAGACTTCTTGGTCGTACGTAGCCTTGCACGGAGCAGTGGCTCCTGCTGACTATACCACAAGCGACGTCGAAGGCGCGCAGGCCCATGATGGGTATTTGCTAGACTGCTACGAATAAAGGGGATTGTAACAAGACTGGACTTCGCTTGGCGCGGGAAGGCACTCTACATGTGCGCAAAAGCGACATGATGATTCGGACATTATCGTCAAGCTCTGAAGCAACTATCAGCTCAAAGGGCCGGCTATGCAACCCGTGGCAACTCACCCGATTGCAATGGACCGCCTAGCCATGATTCCAATCTCGACGGGACATCAGTCGCAGCTGGGAGCAGCGCAATAGCGAACCGTACCGTGCTACCAGACCACGAAATCTTGTCCTCCATCAAGCCAAGCACGGAGACTCGTCTAGCCGCAGCCTCGCGATGCAGGGCGAAAGGGGTGGGGCCCCCCAGCTGTCACCGCTTTACGCGTTCGAAACCTCCATCGGGCACATGCACATGCACATGCACATGCACGCGCACGCGCACGCGCACGCGTCCATCGCCGGTTTCCAACGACGGGCAATCGAATTGAACTAGTTCGACATTTTTCCCAACGTGCCTCGAAAGCAAAAGCAAAAGCAAAAGCAACAGCAACAGCAAAAAGCTGCTCTACTCGAGCACCAGCCCCGTCAGCCCGCGACACGCCAGGCCCCACACAACAACCAGATTCCCCCGTACACTTACTTCACGGGGAACTTCAATTGAAACCATCCACGATCCCATCGCCAACGCAGACGCAGACGGGAACCTCTCCCCCCCCCCCC
>KQ061689.1:588967-629228 GCA_001008035.1 Atkinsonella texensis
AAAAAACCCCCCGGGAAAAATTTTCCAGCCCCTAGCAAACCCCAGACAAGAAAAAAAAAAAAAAAAAAAAAAAAAAAAAAAGGCTGATCAGGGCGCGAAAAAATATATAGAATTCAACCAGATACAAATCGAAAAGCGCACAAATTACCGCCAAAAGACCAAGACCAAGACCGACGGCGACGGCGACGACGACACCGAAATGGCTGCTGACACGACGCTTTCTTCGGAGCGAGACGCCGGACCCTTGGCGAAGAAGGCGCGGGTGGACGGGGTCGTTGCCGAAGAGGATGCTGAGACGGAGGAGGAGGTCGATGCGCGGGATGATGAGGATGAGGACGATGAGCAGGACGATGAGCAGGAGGCGGGGGATGACGAGGAGACGGCGCACGAGAGTGGTGACGATGCGCAGGATGCGCTGGAAGAAAGAGTTGCTCGGGAGGACGGCGACGAGGCGCTGGATGGGGACGAGAGCGATTAGGCTCGGTGCGCAATATCTGTATTACATTCAAGGGAGAATGCCCAGTGCCAAGTGCCAAGTGAACATCTGCAACATATTATCGACACATAGACAAAACCTACAAGTTAGGCAACACGCATGGTTTTTTTACATTGAGGAGAAAATATCCCGTGTTGAGCGAACATCTGCAACATGTTGTAAAATATACATATATAAACCTATAAGTTGCGAAAGAAAATACGTTACATTAAGACGGAATATCCGGTGTCAAGTGAACATCCTCCACATGTCATAAACATATAGCCAAACCTACAAGTTACGCAACATTGCATGTTTACATTGGAGAGAAAATATCCCGTGTCAAATAAACATCTGCAACATGTCATAGCATATGGACAACCCCACAAGTCAACTCGAACAGTCACGTCCATCTCCCCTTAACCAAGGCAAGTCGGCATAAAAAAGCGTGGTCATAACTAGCAGGAGCCCTCACATTCGAATCTAAAGTAAATAGATTCAAGAATAGATCCCGCAAAACACACAAGTCCGTCAATAAATAGGAAGCAAGGAGAAAAAGAAAAAGTGTCCAAATCGCCTAGCCAGATATTCCCACGCTCCCTCTGATGCACATGACAGTACCAACAGGACGAAGGACAACAAGGCCGTTGGCCGTTACATAAGAGACAAGATCCACGGAAAGGAGAAAGAGAAACATGGCAGTGCCAGATTTGAAAGATAAACATGGAAGCGTTCGAGGGGGGAAAAAAAAAATAAAAAATAAAGTGGCCCTGGTTCCCTTCTCACCTGGGTATTACATAATTCCTCGGCCACCCCAAACGTATAGAACTAGTGTGACCGAAACGCATTGAGTGGTTCCAACTCGGTCCCTCGCGAAAACAAGTACCGAGGTCTCAAAGACAAAGGCTAAGGAGGAAAGGAACCCCGCATTTGCGTTGCAAAATCGTGTAGCAGAGACATCATCCATTCATCCATTCATCCATGAAACGATGAGAAGGGGGAGAGAAAAACCTGTGGACCCAGTTCTATCGTCAGGCCTCACAGCTGAGACGATGAACCTGGTGACCACGTGGTACATCAGAGCTATTTCGAAGACGACATCCCCCCAGGTTTCGAGCGGGATAGGGAAACGGAGAGGCGGCTAGACCTGTATGCCCAGGGCAAAGAGTCCTCCCTCCGACAACGCGGCATGCCCCGTGGCATGTATCCATCTTGATGCAGACAACCCTCACAGCCCTCACAAGGCGAAGCAAGGCGAGCAGGCTAAATCGGAGATATTTCCTACCAAGAAACGCAATTATTTTGAAACAAGAAACAAAAGGCGGTCGTGCGTGAATGGCCGAGGCACAGAGTAGAAAAATGAATGTCGTGGTACAAAAACAGAAAATGCCTCATGGATGAATCATTTCAAATTGTATCCGACAGAGATTGGGCAAAGCGTGGGTTTCCGCAAACGTAAGAAAAGAGGCCCGGCACCAGCAAAATGCAAGCAACAAAGAGTATGAGAAGTAAGTGTACCAGCCGCCCGACTCCTCTATCCAGTCCCGGCCAAAATGCTACATAGTTTCAAAGGGACTCAAAAAGTCCAATCAGGATCATAGCCTCCCTAACCAGTCTGTATACGTGGGTATCCTGGGATGCTGTGATAGTAAAGTCACATGGGGGAAAAAACAAAACGAAAAGGAGAAGATGAAACAAAAAGCCTGACCCAAGGAGATTCCGACAGAGAGGCCTGATACTCAAAAGCTTTCTTGAAAGACTTTCGCTCTCTTGCAGTTAAGAGAAGTTCTGAACGTCTTTCAAGGGCAAAATGAGCAGGCAGCTTTACTGAGGCTGTTGAGGTTGTGCCCACCACTGAGGAGGTGGCGAGTGCTGGCCCGACCAAGCCTGTGATACCTGTGGCCCACCAGGGGCACTCTGAGGCATGTATTGACGTGGCGTCTGGTCCGCGGGATACATACCCTGGCTTGCGCCATACTGCATACTACCCATGCCTGGAAAGGGCATATTTGGTTGGAGCTGGCTTGCACTCGGCTGTCGAAGATGAGTGGCCGGGGACTGTGAAGGGTGAGGTGCCTGGGATTGCGTCGTATAACTACCATAGTTGTTGTGAGGACTCTGGGTATTTTGTGACCACATGGCCTGATTGGGCTGGTAATTATATCCACCCGAGCTTGCTTGGTTCATACTTCCACTGCCTGCAGACCCTGAACAAATCAGAAATTAGCCATGAGTCCTTGTGTGATGAAACATGGCGTTTCAGAGAAGATGCCCTCTCATTGCGTTTGACCATGGACCGAGGGGAGCAAGAACAATGCAGAAAATGCAGGGTAGGGGAGGGATAGAACTGACCGAGTGTGTTTTGAGCGTGAATAGACTGTGAATAAGGCGCTGCAGTCATCATCATCTGAGGGCTTTGCGATGAAACCACCGACTGCTGGACACCGGTAGTCGTGGCATGGGGCGAACTCGATGGTCTGGTAGTGGCAGCCGTCGTGTCTGCGGATCCTGCCGTAGGGTTCAACGTGGACGAAGCTGGCTGCTCGTGCGAACGACGCCATATTCCCTGCAAGTAGTCGCCTCGCATGTCGCGTTGCTGGTTAACGGATCTGTTGAATTCGGCAGCATGGTGAGCCTGAGAATGAATCTCTCCCAATGGGGATGGTCTGGACTGGTCCTGGTACGGCGGTCCGGTGATTTCCTGGCGAGGACCGCCTTTGATGATTCCACTAAAATCCCTTGGGCGAGTGTCGCCCAACTCTGCCCCAACAGTTAATCCCGGCATTCTTGCAACGTTTCCAGGTGGCGCTCCCATCATACCTGCTTGAACTAGATGTGTTGGAGGAGCACCAGGATAGGGTCCAGGAGTGTTATTGTACACAATTTCAGTGTGAGGTCCGCTCATGAGAAGATTGTTCTGAGCCTCGGCAGCCTCCCGGGCCTTGGCGGCACCTGGTCGCTTTTCGCCGGCCAGATCTGCTTCCGTGAATCCTTGTTTGCGAGCCTTGGTTTCCCAGTAGTCATCCCTTACCCTCCGTCCATTCTCAATCACGCGGCTCCCGAACTGCCGAAACATGGACCTGGCCGTCACTATGGCAATCTGTCTCGAACGGTACGAAAATGGCAAGATTTCCTGCTGAACAAGGTCATCCTTCTCGGCTTGGCTGGCAATGATCTTGAAAAGCGACCTGTTTTTGTTGAACAACAGATAAGAGTCGCGGTAGCCCAGTACCCTCGCACACTCTGTAGCAAGCATGAAAAGCTTGTCTCCTCTGTTGGGCACCAGGAAAGTCCGGCATCGGTAAGTGCGGTTTCCGAGGAGGTGACCATTGGCCATGACCTTTTTCTCACCAAATTCGTCTATTTCTCTCGGCAAATATTCATCTCCGGCTTGGTTCAATTGGTCCGTGGTATGGTCTCGGACGGTTGGTAATGCCTTCACCGTAGACTTGGTCGGTGTTGTCTTGGGAGGTGCGCCTGCCTGGGTCGAGCTGTATGCTGGCGTTGCCTGGCTTGGTAGAGCAGAGCTTTGAGATCGGGGAGTCTGAGGTGGCGCTCCGGTCTGGTTAGCCCCGGATGTGGGTGGCTGCCCCGAAGTCTCGGTTGACTTCATTGGCTTTATTCGATTCGGCTGAGGCGGAGATGTCACTGTGATACAAAACAAGTAAGATTAGTTAGCGCCATGCTTGATCCCTGAGCCGGAAATCCGAAAAGTGCATTTAGAAAAGACTGCCAAAAACACAACGCATTGCAACCGGCACGTCATCACTCCGGCATAGGCTGTCTGTCGTGGACAATGATTCAAAGTCACACAGCGCGGAAAGATGGAAGCCGGCAATTGCGCTCCCGTTCCCGAAAATCATATGGTGGGGCACAACAGCACTATGCGTGGTGGTGCAAGGCAACGTAGAGGTCAAGTTACGCGAGACCTGCCACGACATACCGTCATCACCGGGCTGCAGAATAGTACGAGAGTCTGAAGGCCGGTCCCGCTTCAGGTCACGAAGCGTCGAGATGGATAGGGCTGTCAAGAGATCATGGTCAGCATCGCGATCAATGCGCCGATTTCGATGCCAGTTTGGGCGAAGCGCGATAGCGGCGAATGCTCTCGACCACGTCGCGGCGCGGGTCTAGGTGCGCAGAATAGCTGCGCACGACCACGTTGAAGAGAGTTGATGTTGCTCGAGAGAATGCGCGCGCCATTTTTCAAGCTTCCAGGTGATGATGACAGGAAGAAGAAACCGACCTGGAGAACTGAGAGCGGCAGGGTTGATCGTTTCACTTTCCGCGGCGTTTGGCTGTCCAGCATACATGACAAAGGGGCCAACCAGGCCACCGACAACAGCAACCGCGAAACTCGAAAGCAACGGCGGCGGCGGCGGCGGCGGCGGCGACGTGTCGTGAAGTAGTTGGACTGAAAGGAGCTCAGGCATGCAGGAGGGTATGGCAGCGGCAGAGCAGCCTTGACCATGCAGATGGTCGGGTAGGCGAGCGTGGGGCGTGGGGAGAGCAGCAGCAGTGGCCGGCAGCCAGCATAATAGACAGATGCACGCGCTCAGTGCTGGCAACTAAAGTCGATGGCGATGGGAGACGACATCTGGACATCTGGACTGTTTTGGTTCATAACTTCGGGCAACTGGGGGCCGTGCCAGCATGCGCCTCGGGCTAGCAGGTGCAGGTGGTGCAGGTGCAGGTGCCAGAGTGAGTTGGCAGACCAAGCTTGCAGTCTGGTGGCGCACAGTGGGACCAGTGCAACACCCATACCAATACCAGGCGAGCGAGCGAGCGAGCGCAGCGCGGCGCGCAATCGTGGATGGGCCCAAAGAACAGCCGGCGCGGGCGTGGGCACGAGGACAGGGACGCTCGGCCAGGCAGCAAAAGAAGGCCCCGCAAAACACGAGAGGTGATGACGAGAGCAAGAGAGAGAGGAGGAGGGGGGAGTGATAAAAATAAAAAGAATAAAATTTGACAGTAAAAAATGAAAATAAAAATAAAACAGCAGAGAGTCGGGGTGAAGAAAGACGCGGATATTTTCTCATTTACCTTTTGAGTCCCTAAGGGCGTTGGCGCTGGCGCAGGAGAGCGCGTGTGCGACTACGGCAGCGGTCGCAACGGGATGCGATGCGCAACAGACACGAAAGTCGAAGCGCTCTTCTGTCTGCTGCAACTTCAGTACGACGAGAAAATAGTCGCTTTCCAACCTGCAGACACAGCGGCGACGATGGCGACGAGCGCGCGTCGTGCGGAGCAGAGACACAGAAACAGCGACGGATGCGCGCCGCAAACCGACTGCCTTGCGTGCGTGCTTAGACGAGTCTTGAATATAAAGTGTGTACGAGAGCGAGAGATCGCTGGGGCCTGGCCGGGAGTGGGCGCGCGCGACTTGTGAGGGTGGTGGTGGTGTTGCAAGTGGGTGGTGGAGGTGGAGGAGGAGGGATGCGAGCGAAGCACTGGCTGGGGTCGACAGCTATTAGAGAAGATAATCTGGTCGAGGACGTGTAGAGACGTTGAGACGCAGCGAGGCACGCGGCAATGGGCTGGAGTGGTGTATGGCGTATGGTGACCGGTGAACGGGGTATGGTGGTGGCAGGTGGTGTGTGTGCGCGCACGGGACAAGGCTGGCTGTCTGGCTGGCTGTCAGGCAGTCTGCTGCCGGGTGCAAATGCAAGGTATGTATTGTCTTCTTGTCTGGGGTTGATGATATAGCGGAAGCCAGATCAAGCCAGGTCGAGAGACAATGCGGCGCAGTGCAGGCGGTGCAGGACCGGGCAAGTCAACGGGTATTATGGGTATATTGGCAGGGGGAGGTGACAGATGGAGAGTTGCAGGAGGAGGGGAACGGCTGCAAGACGGCGAGCCGGGGGGTTTGGGGTTTGGGGTTTGGGGGTGGCAAGCTAGAGGAGGAGGACCATGGAGAAATGGATACTGTACATGTACGGAGTACGGAGTACGTATGGGCTTTTCTCGTTTGTTGCATTCAATTGCAGCTGCATTTGCATTTCTGCCCTGCCCTGCCCTGCCCTGCCCTGCCCTGCCCTGCCTTGCTCTGGCCTGCCCTGCCTTGCTCTGGCCTGCTCTTGCCCTGCCCTGAGCTTACTACCTACTTACTGTACGTCCAGCCCAGCAGGCTCAGCGGAGAGGGAGCTAGTGACTCCGGATATATGTACATACGTGGAAGCATCAGCAAGGCCATACTCCGTATTGACTGTCAATATTATTGGCATGTCAGCAGGACCGATCGAGCAAGGGAGACGGATGACGACGGATGGTTGGCTGAGATGGCGCCGTTTGAGGGGCCGCCAGTGACCACGGCGGCGTCAAGGGAACAAGTCGAAAAGGGAGGCAAGGAGGGAGGTGGGGGGGGAAGGAGGAGGCAGGAGCGCAGGAAAGCAGGGAGTCGGCGAATTAGGCAGCCAGAGGGAGGGCCGGAGTGAGGTTGCGAGGCAGGGAAGCGAGGCAGGGAGCGAGGTTGGGGTTGAGCATACAGAGGAAGGTACAGTGGGCGGAGATAGTCGTACTGTAATACGTACACACGTGCATTCCTACCTTGGTTTAGGGTCTTGGTGCCTTCTTACCTGAGGTAGGTGCCACCTACCCAGTTAGGTCTAGGCACCTTAGGTAGGCACACAGTAATTAATGGTCACAGACGAAATCTCGCACCATCAGATCCGGGCTGCTGGGGCCATGAGAGCCGTTGAATCGTTGCCAAAGTCTATCTCTAATACTGTGTTGTCCAGTGGCTCTGTTATTGTTATCTCGTCGCGTCTTCGTCGTCGTCGAAGCTCTACGCGTAGACTCGTCACGGCTGTATTACTATTATTGACAACATGAATGAATACCAGCCGGCACTGCTGTTGCTTCGTCTCGGCGCGAATGCAAGAACACCCAGAGCCAGGAGAAGAGCCAGAAGCAGGAGAGCGCGAGCCGAGGCACTCAGCCTTAAGGGCCGAGTCGTAATAATGACTCAGTCAGTCAGTCAGTCAGTCAGTCAGCCGCAATCCGCAATGTAACGAATGCATCAGAGACATGCTTGAAGACACCAAGCCAAGCTGCCAAGCGAGGTAGTGTGTGGCGCCACCTGCTCTGCTCTAAGCGCCGCCGTTCATAATATGTCATGTCTGGTCGGGCCGTAATACGTACAGCACATTACTCCGTATTGTAATTGTACTCTATCGAGTACGACTGACAGGACAAAAATATGCCCATGGCAATCAAAGCGCGGACAAGACCAACACATCACACTCAATATATGTGTGGACATTAACCCATATTCAAGTGATAGCCATACACTTGTAAGCTCTGATAAGACGTCTCAGCAACGATGTTGAGCTGACTTACACTTGATAACAAAACTGGTCACTGCCACCAGAATCCGGTTGGCGCGCCATGGTAATATAGTGGTAGGCCCCTCATGTCAGGATTATCTTATTCGCCACCCTCACATCACAAAAGTCATTTTGTGTGGTTTGTAGTGGATCCCTCAGTCAATTTGAAGGTCATCTATCATTGCCTTCAACATCCAGAAGATTTTCATGTCCTGTGCTAAGTGTCGAGTCCGTCCCAAGACGCGCCAGAAGCTAATGCCGGGACTCCCCTGCGAAGCAAGAGTTAATATTCTGACTTCCTATTTTGGAACCATCTGGCTGACCTCTAGAGCCACTTCACTTGGTAAACGCCCCAAAAACAAAAATTAAATTTAGATATTAAAAGAAGAAGAAAAAAAGACGGGGGAGGTGGGGGAGGTGGGGGGTTGCGGTTGGGTTGGGGGAAGGCGGAAACGCAATACAACCTCATGCTTCCGGCGACCGAACCATTTATGAATAGCATGAGACGTCTCAGTCGTGTCTGGCAGCTGATGAAATCCTGCTTCCTCCGTCCTTCCTGCGTTCCGCCCCTCTTGGTCGTTGGCCAACTTGCACGGAGCAATTGTCCCTCGTCCGGGTTCCAAATCGGGGCTGGAGAGTGCGTCGGGCAAATGGCGGGGCTGGCAGGGAGCAGGGATGGATACCTTAATTGCCAGGCCATCCTCTTGTTCTATGCGCCGCGCAGCATTTGATTCGTTCTCGAGTTACATCAAGCTGCTGCTAGTTGTTTAGCCGGCCAGCTAAGGAACCGGTTGAATGCACGAGATCCTACAGAAGAAAGCAATTACCAGAGTCCACAAGCCTTGTCCTTGGGGCCATCACCCTGTCGATATGCAAAAAATCGACATGCAAGAAATAGCACGTACATATCCGTACTTTTAGGGCTCCGGGAATCCAACAGCGGCGAGGAAATGACATAGAAAACTCTCGCCAATACGAACTAGTGTATGCGAACTTGCGGAGCTGCACGAGTGAGGTTAATTCCTGATTAGCTGACGACCAGGATTCTGCTTTTGCCTGACTCGCCTAGAAATGCTGCTTCGTTTGTTCGTTACTCTTGTCCTGAACTCTACAATTGCTTGCGGTCCTGGGATTGCTCTCAAACAGTGGATGACAAGGATACTGCCACTTTTGCGGGAATGGAAGGAGTCGCCCGTCCCATTGGGCAGCACAAAAGATGAATCCTCAAAAATCCTTCTTTATACGACGCGCCTCGCATGCCGCGCCTCGGAGTGTAGAGACGCAAGCAAGCTCGGAATAGTGATCAGTGTCTTTTGTTTACATGTGCCTCCCGCCCATCATCATGTTATGATTGATCATTATCGCAAATGTGAGCCAGCTCACGAGGCTTTTGATCACAGTTATCGTCAGGGCGGATTGGATTGTCTCCATCTTCAGAACAGATCCTAGCAGTCGCGTGTTTCGCGTGGGACTGGTGATTAGCACGATCCGGCGTTCCCGGTTGTTACGTGCCACGCTCAACTCAGTACATGCAGACGCGCTTCATATCATGCCACTTCAGTTCATGGCACGATCAATATTTCTTACGAAAGTTGCCCTTAACGTCTGCGGCTCGGGAGCTGCGACCATGAGGATGGGGGTTATAGAATCATGCGGCAGCGATATCGATGCGAGAAAAATTTGTCGCGTCCCTTGTGTGGCGTTCGTCAGATTGCGATTGCCGAGCGACCAAGGTTCCTCCTTCCCTGCCACTTCGCCAATCATTACGATTGCATGACGGAGTACTGTACATTCGGACCCAGTTTCTTCCGAAATCCGCCTTATGTTATGCAATTAAGATCGTGGATCCAGCCCCGACGGCTATGCGTTTCTTTTCATGAGACAGCTTAGCTTTCTTGACTGGTGCTAGAAACTAGTTTCGAGCAAGTCCAACGCCGTGGCAGCCGCCGTGTGCTATTCACTCTTCGGTGGCGGATTCCAGCGCTGTTCGAAGTCATGCCCGTCGCGGGTCACAGCTGTGCTGCCCATATCGTGGTTTGGCCATGATGGAATGCACGTAGGAGCGTGCGCTGTCCTGCTCCTGCTCCTGCCACGCCACGCCACGCCACGCCACGCCAAGCCAAGCCACGCCACGCCACGCCAAGCCCGCTCGAGTTCAGAGCTGCACATGAGGAGGAGGTGCGGGAGCGATACGATCGCTTCAACCTTTAACCCCAGAACCGAAAAGCCACGCAGACCAGGCTGCGACAGCCACATACCCATCATCACGCAGCAGTAATTCTGGTCTGTCCAAGTTCGATGAAATGTACCAAACGACGTCCAGGAATTGCACCCCGCATAACCAGGCTTGGTCGCCACTTGGCCAATTGGCCGTCACCGAGGGAATGCCCTGCCCATTGCTTTCAAGTGTTAATCGAAATTCGACGACAATGAAAATAGGCGAGAAATGCTGTGAGGATATGCTGGAGGTAGAAACTCCCTCACCCGGTTTTTTTTTTTTTTTTTTTGACAAAAAATAACGGCACTGTTCTGGACTTCTGTGGGCATTTAGCCAAGCAGAAACTCTCATTCCAGCTATCAAACACAGCTCGTCTTTCTGGTCAAAATGCTTCAGCTATTTGTGCATTCGGACATATTTCGACAGACATAATCATCCATTCAGCCTGCGCATGCTATTCACCATAAGGGTACTGTGATAACTTCAAACCGCTGTCTTTCAAAACAAGCTGATGCACGAAATCAGAACAAAGACCTGTGCTACTTACGAAACAGACAACCTACTGCATGAGCCTGCTTGTCCATGCAGCAGCATTATTGGGTCGAACTGATTAAGTGGGTAGATTTTGAAGTCCGTTTAGATATCAAAATTCGTTTGCAAAGAATTCATCCCTCCAGAGATCAGGCCGTGATAAACTTAAATCATATCTTGGTCAGTACTCCGTATTAACATTCGTATTATCAGGAGGGATACCATGTCAAGTCCTTGGTCATTAGCAGGTGTGGCACATTCCAAATCAAGGCCGGACTTGTCCCAAAGAAAATTCATCACAGCCATTTTTTTTTTTTGTAGTTCCAAATCACGCCGCCTGTCAGAAAGCTCACGCTGCAAGTCTGACGCATTCTACAATTGCTAGTCTCCCAAGGGCGAGCCACATCCTACCTAGCGTTGATTAACAAGCTAATTGTTTTCTTTTGGTCAAGAGCCCAAGTTTTTGCCTCGCGGTTGTTGCGCGGGCCTGTCCGCCTGCCTCATAGAACCATAATTGTTGTCTAACGTTGCATTCAGTTTTGACATGCGACATGTTGCAGTCACCTCACAGCCGTGACAGGACAAAGGAAGCGGGCTGAAAACGAGATATGCAAATCAGACCACTCATCTGCTACGCAATCCACAGCCTGCTGAGGAATTAACAGTAATGAAGCAACCCGTCACCCAGGCCTGGAGGTATTTTACAAGGCAGCAATGGCTTTGAACTTGATCGTCACACAGTCGGCCATCTGCAGTACGACCTAGCACATGTCCCTCAGAGATGCGATGCAGATCTAGCCACTGTGTTGCGGTGTGTCATTATACCTTAATCCGGAAACGATGAGATCATGCCGTGCCAGGGGCCTGTTGTTTCTGACAGACGAGTTGACGACGACGGCATAAAGAACGTGCGGATTCATGGCATCTGGCGGCGCGACTATCGGCAACAAGTGGTGAGTTACTCGCATATGCAGCTTCATAAACATAATCAGAGACAAGTGATGTACATTTGAGCGTGCATGCATTTTTGGAACGCCTCCTGTGCAGAGCACGACAAAAATCGCTGCTGGGTATAGCAGCCCGCGTCCATGAGTAAGAAGAGCTCGAAACGTCGAGACTAGCCATACTAACGACAAACGATGCAATGAGGGAGTATCACATATGGTACAAACATCTGAAATACGTCAACGGGACTATTGTCGCGTCATATCCGCAGTGACAGTAACAGTAGCCCGCCATCACCTCGACGATACGAGATGACGCCCTGAGATGGAGATAACCAGGGCAAGCACTCCATCTCAGGGCAAGCAGTATTAGGACTTGCGCGCACACAAACTGTCATACCAAAGTACCAGAAGCCTAAGAACGCTCTTGTCCCAGCGTACGACACGTCCTCGCCTCAAGGCGCAGCTCGCTGTCCGGGTACAAAGTGTACACTTCTAAACACGTTGTCATGACTGTTGGCAGACAAGTGACAGTTTGGATCGGCCTCGTTGAGCCAATTTCCTCCTTGACAAATATGTAAATCAGAAACTCCAGTGATGAGCAGAAGGACGTCTCATGTTCGCAAAGCCTATTGTATGGCTTTGATTGTAAGGGACCTGGTTTTATGTACAAGTACAAAAATCGAGATGGAGGAACAAGCAGCAAGCTTTTATGACCATTATCGTTCAGGTTTCCACAATCCCACTACTGAGCAAGTCGGGCGAAAGTACACTGTCCCGCTTGTTATTGGATTTTCCCCCAGCAACTACTCCCTAGTTTTGTCTATTTCCTTCCCCAGCTCCCAGGTGGACAGTTGCGGTGCTCCGCCCACCATATGTTCTAAAAATACATCTTCGCCGGAATATGGTTCGAGACAAACGCAGTGGGCATGATCCTGGGCGTTCGAGTCAACCCACAGGCTGCGAGACATTTCGGTCTCTCGGATGACTCGTTCGGACAGATATACGTTTTTCCTTGGAAAAAACGGGAAAAAAAAAAAAAAAAAACCGGAAGCCCCCAAGGGTCATGTAACTTGGCTTAGTGGCAAAAAGGAGGAAACCGGTAGAGCAAAATGATAAAGACAGCCGAAGTTCATTTTCTGAATATGGCGTCTCATGACGGAGTGAGCTGAGCGGCATGCGCCAGTTTGGTAAACGGGAGGCTAATCGCATCTCGTTTTAAAGCCCGACGGTATGTATCTCCGCTTTAACCCGCTGGGATTTGAGGGTGAGACTTTGCCGCTGTGAGACTGATAGGTGCTTGAAGCCACCGTTCTTTTCCTTTCCCTCTTGGCTTCGCTTGCTTTTCTTCTTCACTCTGCGCCCAAGTGCTTATTGGTCCCATACCCGACTAGTACTAGTAGTGGCAAAGCGTAGACTAGCCTTTTTGCTTGTTCTGTCGGGCCGCTTGTCGTCTTATCAGTCGCTCTAGCAGGAAGATAGCGGCCAGGCTTATCATTGAAGAGGCGGCATCGAGAACAGGAAAAGGAAGCCACTGCTACAGCTGATTCGTCCAACAGGTGCTTCTTCGATGAGAGGGTTGGATTTTGTTCTTTCTTTTCTTGCGCTGCTTGGTGCTGTATTAAAGTCGGCCGCAGAAGGTTGCGGGAGCTACTGCTGTCATAATGTCCGAAACACTTGCACACGGGAATCACTGCTCTGTGAACAGCTGCTGAGAATGGTCTGACTAGACCCGGAGACTGGCTTGCCCGAAGCCTCTTTCCTACCCCTTGCCTAACGACCTGCCTATCTGCTTAGATACTAGGAGGCCTTGTCCTTTGGCTGATCTTCCTGACCAGTTTACTGGTTGGAGAGAGTTGCATCCGTGGGTATGTGAAGGAAGACCGTGACCTGTGGCGTCGGGAGCCAGATTACTAGCCTGGCAAACTGGCTGCATATCTATTTGCACTTGCTTGCATTATTACCCCACCACCGCAAAAGCAACACGCTGTGTTGGACAAGTTCAGCTTCATGGCTTCACGTCGGACTGGGACTGGCGGACCCGAGACCAGTCGGCATGCCGCGTCCAGCACTGCAAATGTCCTTCTCAGGGCTCGGCAAGAACCTGATGAGAAGTCAAGATAATCGAGAAGACACGGCTCGGCTGGACTGTCCGAATGCGCTGTCGACGCCTTGGCCTCGCGCATAGACGATCAATGCCATCCGGCATCTATCATTGAAGTTTACCGGCCATCTTTGTCGTAGTAGATGCGCCAGCCTTCCCTGTCCATTTCTTCCTGGCGTGCTTCCTTGGAAAGCGGTGGGCCATGGTGCGTTAACAAACCCGCCACATTATTTTATGCAGCTTGTTCAGTGATCCATATCCTGGTGGGCTTTCATCAAACGATCAGTCATTCCTGAAAAGATACGAAGTGGTAGGCGGGCCATTTATTAGTGAAATGCTGAAAACGAGCCAATGACGAGCTTTGATGCACACGGCCTTGGAGGGAGGGGCCTTTGCAGAAAACTGACATGGTCATACGGCCCCCAGGACTCCAAGCTTCACTCAAATCCAGTGCGTCCATGACAGGACAAACACCTCGCCATCTTGCTCGCACTGCAATGTATACTCCTGGTCTTGCATACAAAACCCACACTAGCATTTCCATGGGCGGGCACACCCCCTCGAAGAAACATCGAAGGACACTTTGTTCCGATGCCGAGTAGAAACCAATTTTTCTTCTTCTTCTTCTCACGATACCTTGATATGCGGACCCCCATCGCAATGTGGTACGGCATCGAGGCCGGCAGATAAAAATGGACCTTTCGCTGTGTCGGAATTTCCAATCCAAGATTGACCCCGAGCGCTTCCCAGTTGTCACGTTTCCCAGGTCTGAGAACAGACGGAAAGTGCTCATCCGGACGGAAAGCATCATCTCGGGCAGCATCGGTCTCGCAGGTGTTGCGATTCCAGGCACGTATTAAGTTTACCGATGATGTGCAGATTGCCGACCGTCGCTCGTGACTTGTGTCAGCATATGGACTTGTGACCGCCCGAAGTTATGGCCGGAGCTCGTGAAGAGCACGAATGCGAGCACCTTTCACGTTACATCGTGTACATTGAAAGGTTCGTCAAGCGGTAAGAGTGCAACAAGGCGGCGGAGTAAAGATGTAAGCCATGACGCTATTCAACCTGTATTCGGAAGCGGAGAACTCCATGAACAAGGTATGAAATTGACAGTCGTCACGTGACGGGACTACCAGACCAGTGAGGTGTTAGCACAGTTCCTGCGTCAATGAAGTTGTCGAGGTGCGAGGTGTCGTATATTGAAAGCATGTGTGTCCATTGAAAGGTTGACGTAGTAAATTCGTTAAAGCTAAAAAAAATTGAACTTTGCTTGACATAAACCGACATAAATCGTTGGTACTTAGGCTGTATCGATAAGCAAGCGCAACCAGATATCTGATTCGCTGTCTAGACGCCCCGTAACTTCTTTTCACCTTGAAACTCACCATCACGTCGGGGAAAGGCAAGCTCATATCCAAAAATGATAAGCCTAAAACGATCCCATGAAGGCGATCCTCTAGCCGCAAACATCTCCAGCAAGGTGTACGTTCGGTCTACACGCAGTGGCAAAGTCCAGAAGATCGTCAGGGAGGTATATCTGAGGACAGACATCCCCTGCTCATCCAAAATCTGCAAACTATGCCTTGACAACGCGCCCAGAAATGCATCGCAACAGGGTGAGTTCTCATGCATGGTGTGATGAAGATGTCCTGGCTGACGAAGCTCTATTAGTTCAGCCATTCGTGCTGTCGGAAAGACCAGCTGGAACCAAAGCCTTCCCGCAAGGTCATTACCTGGTGCCTGACACAAATGCACTTCTTAATGCCATAGATCTTTTCGAGCAGAGCTCGGCCTTTTATGACGTCGTCATTCTTCAGACCGTGTTGGAAGAGCTTCGAAATCGATCTCTGCCGTTGTATAACCGGCTGATTGGACTTACCAAGAGCGAGGACAAGCGCTTCTACGTCTTTTTCAATGACTTTAGGTTGGAGACATACGTCAATCGGGAGCCAGACGAGACAGTCAATGACCGAAACGATCGAGCTGTTCGTCAGGCCGTGAAGTGGTATGGCGAGCATCTCAGCCACACGAAAGCAGCGAAAGTACCGGCCATTGTCATGCTGAGCGATGATCGAGAAAACTTACGCAAAGCACGAGAGCAGGGCCTCGACGCAGTATCACTACGGGACTATGTCGGGAGCTTGGAAAATGGAGACAAACTGTTGGACATGGTTGCCGAATCACAGAGCCAAGGCGGTTTCAAGAAGCCGTCACAGATGCTCTACCCAGAGTACTACACCTTGTCCAAGATGATGACGGGTGTCAAGGCAGGCTTAATGCATCAAGGAATATTCAATGTGTCGCCTTACAATTATCTCGAAGGATCCATCAAGGTCTCAGCCTTTCCAAAGCCCCTTCTAGTTCTTGGGCGAGAGAGCATCAACAGAGCTGTTGACGGAGACGTCGTTGTTGTGGAGTTGCTCCCTCGAGACAAGTGGAAGGAACCGTCGACAAAGATCGTCGAGGAGGACAACATCACCAGAAACGAAAACGCTGATGCAGAGACACCAGACGACGATCTTGTCTCTGACAAGGAGCGAAAAGCACTGCAGGAAGAAGCGAAGAGGACACACAAATCCTCGTCAGAGAGCCAACCTCAGCCAACTGCACGTGTTGTCGGAGTTATCAAGCGCAACTGGCGTCAATATGTTGGTCATATTGATCCGTCATCAGCTAGTAAAGCGGCCTCATCACAAGGCCGAAAGCAAGACAGTGTTTTTCTCATTCCGATGGACAAGAAAATCCCTAAAATTCGCCTTCGGACAAGGCAGGTTTCAGAGCTCCTGGGGAAGAGACTTTTGGTTACCATTGACGTTTGGGAGAGAGACTCAAGACACCCAGTGGGACATTTCGTGCGCTCACTCGGTGAGCTCGAAACAAAAGCAGCTGAGACCGAGGCATTGCTCCTGGAATGGGATGTCCAGTACCGGCCGTTCCCCAAGACTGTGCTAGACTGTCTGCCCAAAGAGGGCCATGACTGGAAGGTACCCGAGAGCACAGAGGATCCGGGGTGGAAAGACAGAGAGGATCTGCGAGGGCTCCTCATTTGCAGCGTCGATCCAGTCGGCTGTCAGGATATTGACGATGCTCTTCATGCACGAAAGCTGCCCAACGGCAACTTCGAAGTCGGCGTTCACATCGCCGACGTATCACACTTCGTAAAGCCAGCAAATGCCATGGACACAGAAGCCAGCATTCGCGGCACGACTGTGTATCTCGTCGACAAGCGCATTGACATGCTGCCCCCGCTTCTCGGCACAGATCTGTGCTCTCTCAAGCCCTACGTCGAGCGATTCGCCTTCTCTGTGCTCTGGGAGCTCGACGCCGATGCGGACATTGTCAATGTGCGCTTCACCAAGTCCGTCATCAAGTCCCGCGAGGCTTTCAGCTATGAACAGGCTCAGCTCCGCATCGACGACGAGGCCCAGCAAGATGAGCTCACGGAGGGGATGCGCACGCTGCTCATGCTATCCAAGAAGCTTAAAAAGAAGCGCATGGATGCCGGCGCCCTGAGCCTGTCGTCGCCCGAAGTCAAGGTGCACATGGAGAGCGAGACGTCGGATCCGATCGACGTCAAGACCAAGGAGCTCCTCGACACCAACTCCCTCGTCGAAGAGTTCATGCTCTTCGCCAACACCAGCGTGGCTGCCAAGATCTACGATGCCTTCCCGCAGACCGCCATCTTGCGTCGCCACGGCGCGCCTCCCAAGACCAATTTCGACGAACTGGCCGATCAGCTGCGCGTCAAAAGAGGCCTGGAGCTCCGCACCGACACATCCAAGGCCCTCGCCGACTCGCTCGATGCCTGCGTCGACGCCAAAGACCCATTCTTCAACACCCTCGTCCGCATCATGGCCACCCGCTGCATGATGTCCGCCGAGTACTTCTGCTCCGGCACCCAGGCCTACCCCGAGTTCAGACACTACGGCCTCGCGTCCGAGATCTACACACACTTCACGTCCCCCATCCGTCGGTACGCCGACCTGCTCGCCCATCGCCAGCTCGCCGCGGCAATAGGCTACGAGGCCGTCCACCCATCTGTCCGCAGCAGGGGCCGCCTCGAAGCCGTGTGCAGAAACATCAACGTCCGTCACCGCAACGCCCAGATGGCCGGCCGCGCAAGTATAGCCTACTACGTCGGCCAGGCGCTAAAGGGCAAGGTCGCCGAGGAGGACGCCTTCGTCATGAAGATCTTCAGCAACGGGTTCGTCGTGCTCGTGCCGAGATTCGGCATCGAGGGGCTTATCAGGTTGAGAGACTTGGCGGAGCCCGAGCCCGAGAGCGAGTTTGACGCCGAGTCATATACACTTGTCACCAGGGGTAGTATGAACCTTAAACTCGACTTGTTCCAGAAGGTCAAGGTCAAGGTCATGGATGAGAAGGACGAGAGGACTGGCAAGAGGGGGGTCAAGATGGAGTTGGTTAGTGCTTGATGCAGTATTGAACAGGTCAATAGAGTGAGAACGCTCAATGTAGATAGATGAAAAATATGTCATGAAACGATATGAAGTTGACGGCTGTCACGAAATGCAAGTCCATCTCCTTCCTTTCCTTGCACTTGTGATCAAAGGTTTGCTACGCTCGTCCAATAAGACGGAGATGTTTTAGTTCAATCCGATCAATTCCTTGATGTGAAACCGGCCTAGATAACGCCATGCGAACGAACCCCTTCATGGCCCGCGGATAAAGAATAAACCCAGCATCAAGCATATAGCAAATCACATATTTTTATTTCCTTATTCCTCCATGACATCTCCGTCTGCGCCTGTAATATCGCCATCTCCCCAAAGACCGTCCAGCTTGAACTCAGCAGCCCACTCGGTAACAATCTCCTTCTGATCAGGCATAACTTCGTCCTCTCCCGCGTTCTTCACCTTCTTGCTTGCTGAAGCGCCGGCCAGAGCAGGAGGCTCAATCCATCCCTGGATACGGCCATCGCGCCAATCTGTCACAACAGCCATGGCGGCGGCGTTGATGTTGGGCACACCGCCTCTACCAAGCCTACCACGTTTACGGGCGACCTGGACAAGGAAATCGGTTGTGATGTCGCCGTCTGCGCGACTCGGCAGCAGGGCAGGAATATCGTAGACATGACTCAGTTTCTGCATCAGGTCAGGCGACGACGAGAGACGACGGATAAGAAGCGTTACAGCGGGTACGGGGTCATCGATCTGCTTGGGAGGAACGGCGTTTAGAAGAATCAAGTGGGCATGTGCCTCGATGGCGTTCTTCAAATTGACCAGGCCACCGGACTGGATGGATGACGATGGAAAGACAACACCAGGGGAGTCAAGCAGAGTCAATTTGCTGTCGATCTTGACACTACGGATGCTTGTCGTGACGCCGGCTTCCGCGCCAGCAGGGCATGCCTTCGAAGCACTGCTGCCTCTGCCGCTCATTCTGCTCAGAAGGGCGTTGATGACAGAGCTCTTGCCCACGTTAGGGTAACCGATGACACCAACCGACACAGCACGCTTTAGCTGTCGGCTTGCGGCGAAACTCTTGAGGGCCTTGAACAGAGTCGCTGATGTGCTTTGGACGGTAAGGTCGCGATGATTGAAGACGTGAGCATTCGCCGCCGCACTGGATGCGCGCAGCGGCAGGGTCGGGAAGTATCGCCGTAGGTAGACAAGCCAATCCCGTAGAACCTTGGGAGGGATCAGATCAACTTTGTTAAGAACCAGAATAAGTCGCTTTCCGTCTGCTGCGGTAGCCATAATGCTGCGCTCGACTTCTCTTGACCGAGTGCCTTCTGGGTCGCGCGCGTCCAGTACGTACAAAACCACATCGGCTTGCTCGACAACCTGCTTGAAGACCTTGTCGTACGTTTTCCTCGAGGATGCCTGGCCAACTGAGATTTCGTTGCCGCCGCCATTGGCTGAATCGTCGCTGTCGCCATCATCTTCCATGCCATCGCTGTTCGCCAGATCCTGATCATACTGTGCCGCCGCAGCTCGTGCACTCGCCAGCAGTGCCGCCATGGGATTCGACTCATCAACATCCTCGTCCATTTCCTCATCTACCTCTTCATTTCCATCCACGTCTTCCATAAAATCCTCCTCATCCTGCTGCTGCTGCTGCTGCTGCTGCTGCTGAACAGTCCCCGTCTTTGCTGCCTTGGCCATTTCCCGCTTCTTCTCGGCCTCGACTGCCTTTCGCATGCGCTTCTCCTCAATCTCCTGCAGGAGTTTCTCCTTATATGGAAATAGATTGGGAATGCCAGGGTCCTTCTTCAGCTTGGAACGCCATTCAGGGTTCTGTTTTGCCTTTTTGCGATCCTTCCTCTGCTTGGCCGCCGATGCCTTTTCGATCTTGTGCCGAAGGCGAGTCGTGCCTCTCTTGGACTTGGGTTCTGCGAAGCATGACTAGTCAATAACACTATTTCTTATGAAATGGCCGAACAATGCTGCCATGCCAAGATTTGCAACTCACTCTTTGGCTTATTGATTGTGCCTGCCATTGCGTCCGATTCAAAGCCGGGTTGAGACAGTCAAGGTACAAAATCACAAAATGCTAGGGTCCCTCTATCTTCAGCATGTAAACGGATCTCTTGCCCAAAATAAAAAAAATAAAAAGTGGGATGCAGGTTCTGCCCGCCACGTTGGCTGACCGCCCTTGTGCCCCACCACGCCTCCTCCAGCTTGACATTCATCCCACGCCGTTGGGCCCCTCGAACAGAATCTCCCGAAAAGCGCACATAAAGCGTTGGTATGTGGCAAGCATCTGCATCTCCAAGCTCCTGAGTGAAAGGTTTCCTTCGTTTTCTGAACCAATTCCTCATCCTCCCGTGTTTCTACTATGGCCACGGCAACGACGGACAACGGCAAGCCAAGCGCCAGCTTGGGAACTTCAGTGTCGAGCGCCTCCCTGATCAGTTTCAGAAGCTCATTCCGTATCTCCTTGGTTGAATGCCTCCACGCAGCTGACTCTCATAGCATACGATATGATTCAGTCCTCGCAAGACGAAGAGAAAAGCTACCGTATATGGGGGACGGCCATCTTGAAGATGGCGTGCCAATATCAGAACATTGTGACCTAGCTCCTTGATGTACGGGTCCTCTCAGCTCTTAGGGTTAAACCCATCTATAGTCCAAAAATCCTTTGTGCGGCAGGCAAGTTCACTGTCCTGAGAACGGCTCCAGATATTACTCGAGTCGTAAGTGTGTGATATGGATGGTTTCAAGAAAAGAGTATGGTAGGGCATATCATTTC
Source organism: Atkinsonella texensis (assembly GCA_001008035.1). Lineage (NCBI taxonomy): Eukaryota > Fungi > Ascomycota > Sordariomycetes > Hypocreales > Clavicipitaceae > Atkinsonella > Atkinsonella texensis. The sequence goes on from KQ061689.1 coordinate 609,780, forward strand.
ATAGTGTCCGAACCGAACCGAACCGAACCACTGCTGCAATATCGTTTGGGCCAAAGTCATAAATATGTGTGATCTGATAGTTCGCACGGGTAGCCGTTGTTAGCCGTGATGGCGTTACTACGGAGTACATCTCCACAAAATAGTCCACTTCAATCGTCGACATCAAATAGCTGGCTTGTCACCCACATGAGTATGAACTGCATTCTCTGCGCCAGCGCCTGCGTCCTTGAGATACCGGGCATCCCTAGATGTACTTGCACAAGAACGAAGGTGGTAAACCCACCTCAAACTAGTCAAAGTCAACAATGCTCCTCAGAGCCATGCCCCTGGCCTCCTCACTATCCTCCTCGAAGTGTCAATTCACCGACTGCGCAGTCTGTAGCATATACGAATACAAAGAACAGCCCTCCCTGGTAGCTCAGACGGATGTGGCGAAGGAGTGCGTTCCGCAGCAGGCGAAGAGAAACCACATCAAGCTCCGCAAGGCGGGCTGTTGGTATTATTATCTAATCTCAAGAAAGGCTATCATGTTTCTACTACTCCTTTTCGCCTCTGGCATAATGGTGCATATCAAATTAACCTTGCCAAAACACACAGCATCTCCCCATTCTCGCCATCATCAATACTGCTCTTCCCCATTACGTCCTTCACTGCCGCAGATAGAGGCATCGTCGAATAAATTGCACAAGTGACCTTCAATCATCCATCGTTTGTTCGTAAGGAACCGGGTCGAGGCTCGCGAGTGAGTGTATGAAATAGAAACGACAAAAACGTAATATTGGATAACAAAATGGGTACAGAGAATCGAATGCGACCCGCCAGGACAATCACATTGCCACAGCAGACGACGTTCTGATCGCAACCGTTGCATTTAAAGCATGTAAGCCAACAAGCCCAATGCGGCAGCAAAGACACTATGGCCAATAGGAACCACAGTAGCACCCGCGAGACCGTGGGAAGGGGTAGGGGTAGCACCGCCAGAGCTTGGGGTCGAATCAGTGGGCTTGGAGGCAGTGCTACTAGAAGAAGCGCCACTGCCATTGCTATCGTCCGGTACTGGTGCCTTGGGGGGATCGTTCTTGGCACAGAGAGCATTGATCTTGTTGGTGCAAATGTCCTGGCCACGCTGGTTGCCAGTATTGGTTGAGATGCACTGCTTGAAAATTTCGGAGCAAATGTAGAAGGGCATGGTCTGCTTGTAGTACTGAATACCGGGAGTCGAGGAATTGGAGGCGCAGGTGCAGTTCCACTTCAGGTCCGTCTACAGCAACCATCAGCACAAGTTGTCACCACATGTCGGGCGAGACCCAGTAGCATGATATTTGCATTCGATTGGAGCAGCAAAGACATACCTCTGAGCAGGTGTTGCTCGCTGCGTTGGTGTTGCAAAGCAGACCGCAGGTATTCGTCTGGCCCTGGCACCAAACAGCTACATAAATGATGGCCAAGTCAGCTTCAGTATCCGACAAGAATTCACCTCGAGATGGAAGCGGCCTCGAGAATGCTGCCCGTGGTACAAAAGCCACATGAGTTCTCACCTCTCTGGGTCTGCGGAACCGTGTTGGGGTCGATTGTCATATCCAGCTCGCTGGTGTAGTTGTAGTTTGTCTGGGCGTGAGCCGAGGCAACGGCCAGGGCGAGGAAAGCTGCTGCAGCGCGCATTGTGACGACGTTGAACGGACGACTGTGCTTCGGCTTTTCCTTGTTGCAGTGCTGCCGGTGTCTAAGCAGACGGGGGGTGCAAGCACTTTTAGAAAACAGAAGAGCAAGCGGATGCAGACCACAAGTTACAGATGCGAGTGGGATTCAGAAGCTGTCAGAGAAGCAGTTCTGGCGAGGCGTATAGCTGAAGATGCTTGGGATGGTATAATTGCACAGTGGAGGGAGAAGAGTAGAAGAGGAGAGGATGAAGCGGACGGGGCGATGAGAGGCAGAAAAACAAAACAAGAGGCCGCGCTCGTATGGCAGGTGTGTTCCAAACAGGGCAGCGTGGGCATCGGGCTGCAGAACAACAGAGCAACAGAGCAAGGGCCATGCATGGGTCCGGACATCAATCAAATTGGCAAATGGGTGTCGCGCAGCTGGCAGAACAGGCTCGAACGGTGCAGCAACGCCCCAGCCAGCTTCTGCTTTCCCCACTACAACGGCGCGGGTTCCCGAAACGGAGCTAGTGCCGCCCAAACGTAGGGCACTCACTCGCCTCACCAGAGTGACTGTGACCAGACCAAAATCTTGCACTCATCATCAATGACGCACTTTGTGCTGAGGAGCTTCAACCCATGTCGTCGTAATCTCCTGCTCCTGCTACATCCCAGTGCCGAACCGAAGCATCAAACGAACCCAGGGTTATCCAGAAACGTTTCACATTGCATTTTCGCTTCTGGGTAAGCGGCTAGCATCATGGATTACCACGGTGGAGAGCTCGCTAACAGGACCTCGAACCTGAAATTCTCGTGGAGAAATTGAAGAGAGAAAAAAAATAAAAATCTTTTTTATAGCAACATCCTTTTGCAGATGGAGTGAGATAGCAGGTGGTCAGCAATATGGATCAACAAAGTCACTTGGGCGAGTGAAGTTCTTGGCACAGCGCAAATTCTACTCGAGTTCCACACTCACTACGGAACGATGCCCGAAATCCTCGGGCGTGGGACATGACACAAATGGATCACACAATGGATCGTGCTCGCCGTCGTGACCATGTTGTGCCACGCACGCTGAATTCATGGGACGCGCTCTCCAATTGTTGCCGTGCTGTTCGCACAGTGTTGTTGCATCGCCCAACAGCCACTAACAATGGAACCGCCTCTGCGGCAAACAAAAATAATTTAGCAAAAACTTCCATCTGTTAAGTCAAACAGCTGGGACGAGAAGGCATGGGTGGGCGGTTGCAGTCAAACAAGGACCTAGACGCTCCCAACCACATGGCCTGTTCTAGCATGACCTAGCATGACCTAGCATGACCTAGCATGACCCAACTCCCGGCCTTATTAAGGGACAGGGTCCAGTTTCATTGTCGAGTAAATAAACACGCAGCAGCAACTAAGCCTAAAACGGATGCTTCTAGCTGACCCTCTCGTTAGCGCACGCAACTCGGCACAACCACATTCCTACTACCAACAACACGCTACATCCAGCTAGCGTTAGGCCCTACGAGGTACTACCTGCAGTACAAAGATTCTTTCTCCGAGATTCCAGACCAACAGCGCCCCAAGGGTATGGCTTCGTCTGCGTTACAGGCGGCAAAAAATTGCGACCTACAAAATCGCCTTTCACTAGCGCGTGAAGGTAAGGAGGTACATAGCTCTCTGCGTAGCAATTGGTATGCGCAGGTACCACCTTGCCGGTTTGGGTTTAGCTGCTGCCGGGTGTTTATGAACGGGACGGTGCAGGAAACCATCGTGACATTCCAGATAAAACAGCACAGGGAGGTAGCGCAAGGGAGGAAGTCCATGTGACCACACCTGCTACCTGCTAGCAAGAAATTGCGGCGGTCCCTGGGTAAATTACCGTATTTCCGGTGTTGATTCTTTTATTCTTCATGTGTCTAGCCAGATCAGGAGAAAGCGGCTTGCTCGTGTGCCAAGTAAGACGCCACCCCAGGTCAGTCTAGACTTCCTGTCTATGCCCATGTTCAGACAGCACTTGTGCCGACCTGTTTTTCCCCTTGAGGATTCTGGGCAGCCTCTCTGTAATTCGGACCGTTTCTGGTCCTTCTACGACAGTGTATCGTGCACAGGCTAATGTGCCTCACACATCCAAGCTTCTGATTGGCCAGGAACTTATGGAACCAAAAGCGATTCTTCACCTTATGTCCGTTGGACCCGACCATCTCTACTACATCCAATACGGACCCTTGTTTTAGTTCAAGGAACCTTACAGAGGGGAAATCGACGCTTAACACGGTACGCGAGGTTACTACATAATCTCGCGTGTAGCTGTGCTGTAGATGACATCGACAAAACACAACAGAATTAGGTGACTTTCATCTTAGTATTTCACTACGCGATTGGCTCATATGTCAGGAATGTCTTAGGATCCTACAAAATGGCCCTCTGATTGGCTTCAATCATCTCTGCAAAGTATATTCTGTCAAATACATAATTCAAAAATATTATTGCCTCCATAATACAGATTATATGCAATCTTAGATAATGCGTGTCTCTGCAGGTCGTCCACAATAGACGCCTTTCGATGTTACCTCATTCCAGTCTCTAATGAGACTTGAACACTCCAGTAAAGATGTCAAAGCAGCAATCTCTCAACTTTACACATGTTCGCCAACGAGACAAATGGGATCTAATTCACAACCCAATCTGCCTCCATTGTATGATATCTTAGACGCCCCAGTCCGCCTTTAGTATTTCTCTTCCCAAATGAGCCAATGCACTCATCTGCTGAACAACCGCATATTCGAAAAATTTGCGCGACGATTCGCTCTCGGGGTCCTCTCCCCAAGCGTGTATCAGAGACAGCTCCTTCTCTCGGCCCTTTAACTCCATTATATCGTCGTGGAGTTCCTTGGCCCTCAGGCTCAGATCCCATTCATCGATACATCCTTCAGGGCTCGCCTTGAGAACCATGACCAGAAGCATTTGACTAAGCGATACTTGGTCGATTTCCGCAAGCGTCCTGAGGATCGATCTTTCGAGACCAGCTTTGGCGGCCATGCCTCGAAGTGATTGTCGCAAGGCGGCTGAGTGCTCGGCCGTCAATACAAGCAACTTGACCACCATCAGGAGGTTCTTGAGCCGAACAACGTGAAATGGTGCTGGGTATCGATACGGATCGCACTCGACTGCCACGAGGGCTGCAGTCACCATGGCATACGTGTAATTCTGTTTCTGGGTGTAGTACAAGATGAGTTCTGTCAAAAGCTGGGGCACGGGCGACACGGCCCATAGGTCATTTTCTATAAGTGGTTGGTATCGATTCAGGCAGGCCTTCACAACACCCTTGGCCTCTGCTGACAGGCCCGTCACGGCAGGATCTGGTTCGGTGCAGAATCTGATGGCAACCTCTCTCCGCTGCTGGTCTGTTGCTCCTGGATGCTGCTGCAGCTTTGGTGCATTGCTACCAATGACACTGTTGGTGTTAAGCGGTATCAAGTTTGCGGCCTGCGCGCAGACTTGGTATACATTGAGGGTGCCCGCGCACCGCGCACATTGGCACGCGAAGGCGTATTCCGCAAGTGCTCGTTGCCGTTGAAGGTCGGGGTGTGTATAGTCTAAATTGAAATTCGAGGGCCAGGATCAGCCTCAGCTTCCTCTCTTGCCTCTCATCTTGAGACGTTGCACAAGAAATCCTTGGACAGATGTCCTCGCTCTGAGAATTATAAACGCACCTATATACGAAATTTCAATCTCATCGCCCGCCCTGATAGCGCGCTCTGCTCTAAGAACTGCCTTTCTGCCCATGAATAGCACCGCCGCATTGGGGATACACGAATGATTAGCCATCGCCAGCGTTGGTTCCAAGAAGACACCGACTTGGTCCACCAAATCTGCGTCGAATCTGTGAAACGCATTCGTTTGGATCTGTGCCGCAAGCCCTCGTTAGCTTCTCGAAAGCATGAGAAACAAGGTGCATACAGAAAATTTGTCCGTTCATGACAGCGGACGCAGGAGGGCACATGCCTTGCAAAGCAGCTCGATTGCCCTCCGCGCATCATCGTTGCTCTTCCTCCCAGCATATGCACATGCTCCCGTGGCCATCATCTCCAGATCCGCCCAGCCTGGCATGCTTCTCTTCGATTCCAGATTGCTCTCCAAATCTGCTAGTCCGTCTTCGATATCCTTGCTCAGCAGAGCCTGCATCAAAACTCTGACTGCGGTGGGGAGCTCTGCTGCCTTGGGCTTCCGTAATGCCTTGCACTCCTTCGAATGGACGGTTGTCCAGCCAGCCTTTTGGCACGCTGCACCACAGTAGTAGGCGGCATGACAGCGGGAGCAGGCTCGTGGGTTGTTGGATTTTAAGCAGTGCGAGCAGAAGCAGCTGAGGTGATTGAGCGTAGGGTGGAGAATGAGCGGCTTGGTGAATGCGTGCATGGTTTGACCGGGCATGAACGACGTGGTTGCGTGGAGTGCACGACGCTTGGAAGGGTGGTTGCGTATTTCTATGGCCATGGTTTTTCCTAACTCGTGCGAATAGTTAACGGAGAAGACAAGTGTCTAGGTGTATGCACTGGCCTCTACGATAAATGAGGGGTGCTATTGACGTCGTGACATGTCCTAGTTTCGTGTTGTGAGGAGGACTGAAAAACAGAGTCGTTGAAATACGGTTTTAAGCCACATACGGAGTGGGTTTGACACACGTACCCAATCCTCCTCTATTTGCGAAGCGAGTGCACTGGATCAGCGTGATTTTCACGGCAAAGGTACACAGCTGAGGCAATGATGGCCAAGGTGAAAGAAGACACAATCATCATACCATGGCATGTTTTGTCTGGGCATTCAATATCGTGTCATGTGCGGAGTATGGCTACATTAATTTTCCAGAGTGGCGTGGCAGAATGCCTCAAGTCAGGGTATCATATATGCATCCGTCTCTATGTCTAGACTTTCCTGTGCTCGTTATACAATGTACTAGGCGAAGAAAGGAAAAAGAAAAATGAGCGATTTTACAACTCTTTATGCTCATCTCCAGCATTTGGCTGCTTTCTAGCCGCCGCCAGCCTCTCGACCAACTCGTGGCTCCAGTCTCCCTCGGATGCCATCGTCGCTTTTGCAATACGCGCGACGTGGTAATCCCAACATCCCTCTGCGCCTTGCGTATCATCCACTTTGCATTCCTTGTCAGTCAGTTTCGGAGCCTTGGGCCATTGACCTAGGACAGCGCCCATATCCTCATCTAGGAAGTTGTCCAGCACAAGCTGACCGACCTTGCGTTGGGCGCCACGCCACTCCTTGTCCTCAGGCATCAGAACCTCTAAGAGTGACGCCATGCCACCTTGCTCCAGAAAGTCAGTTCTGATGACCTTGTCTTTGATAAGTCCGTTGATCACGGCAACTTTGGACTTTACTCGGGCGGCTGCTTGCTGAGCAGTTCCATCACCGTTCTTGGATGGTGCCACGCTTGAATAGACGTTTGCGCGCAGGCCGTTGCCAGCACTGGGGCATTTGGCTTCGTCGAGTTTCGACCAAGCCTTTGTGACTTCCTTGAGTGCGGTTGGATTGTTCTGAAGAGTACCGGCCAAAATGGCGGCCGCCTGCTGGTCTCGAGGAATACCGCCTTCAGTACCTGAGGCTTGTTGGCTCGACATGAGGCAGAACAATGCCCTAACGGCGTCTGAGTCCTCTGCGATTTTCAAACCGTAGTACAAGTCGTGGGATAAATCCTCGAGACCCTCCATGGCGTCGTCCAATGTCTCACCAGACTTGCTGACTCCTCTCTTCAACATTTTAAGGTCCTCGTAGAAGGCTACTGACTCGTGCTCAGGCATCTTGACCTTACCAACGGGCTCATAGTCTGGAGCTCCTTTAGGAATTCGGGGCTGGTCTTGATGTTGCTCGGGGTCAACCATAACAACAGCTCGATCCACTGGTAGTCCTTCCAGCGAAGGGTGACTCTCATCGGGAACGTTTATCTTAGCCTCTTTCTGCCCAGTCCAGATGTTCAGGCGAACGTGTAATCCCTTGGGAAGTTCTTGGTCTTGGCGAACAATTTGGAACTCATCTGTTGGCTGGAAGACTCTTGGATAACACTCGTCGGGATTGGATGTGTGACAGATGAGATCTGGTTTGGAAGAGTCTGATGAAGCGGCATCTTGGGCGACTGCGGATGTGGCGAAGACGCACACCACCAGACCAAAAATGGCCAGCAACACTTGAAGATGCAAGGGTTTTGACCTTGGTCGAGTCATGATGTCTATGTAATATGCGTAGATGCGAGGGGAAGTGATGAAGACTCTATATCATGTACCAGGAAGTCCGTCCCTGCAGATATTTAGCTTCTGTGACAGCAAGGCTTGCAAGATGGTAATGTTTTGACGGTGTTTAATGAGGAAATCAGAAATGCAGAGCAGCGATGTTGCTCAGTCTAGGAGATTGGGAGCTAATATTACAGAGATAAATGAGTCAAACATGCAAGAGGACACTTCAACAGCACAGAAGAGCACAGAAGAGCACCTCAAGCTTGGATCGAAGTCGGTCGAAGCCTATTTATTCCCAGTACTCCATAATGCTCCATAATGCTCCGTAGAAACTGCGCAAACCAGAAAGCACACGTTGGCAGCTTCTCATTGGCGGAAGTGACCGCCAAGCTGCTTAGTCACTGTATACCAGAATTATGGACCAGGCAAGCACTTTCCGTCACCTTCCAACTCGGCACAATTTGTGTTTGCTGCGAGTACCAGCGTCCACGAGAATATTTGGAAGAACGACAAGCAATCAGCAGACACCATGCGTGCTGCGCAACTTATCTTGGTGGTTTCTGCGGGTAGCGGTGAATGACGAACACGAGAGTCCCCTCCGTCGGCCATTCCATTCCATTCCATTTCATGGTGGCGGGGTTGGGTCTGCATGCCATGGCGCGGCTCAGGAGAAAGGAAGCTCACCAAGCTGAAGCTCTTTACGCAGCATCCCGCTGCGCCTGAAACAAGCAAATCCTCACTCCTTGCACGGGAAGAAGAATTTTCTGCGGGAGCAATGGTCCGCAGTCAACCATGTCTGAATCATGCATGCCGTCATTTCAAATTCGTGGATGAGGCTGGTCCTTGGCAGCCACAGTTGGTTTATAAGAGCTGCACTTGACCCAGCACGAAGCAAACTGTCTTGGTCTTGACACGCGAAGCAGTCAAGGCTTGAAAAGAAATCGAATACCTCTTTGGACTGACACCTGGCAAGTGTTCATGTTAGGCTTGTCTCCAATACTGACTGTACCGGCATTAAGACGAGACCAATTCTGAGGGGCGATTGCCAGCCAACTACACCATGCTCTCCTACATTATCCTCATTTGCCTCGCATTGGGCATTAATGCTGCACCTGCTCATCGAGATAAACACTCTCACCAACCTATCCCTTTGAACCGTCTAGACAGACATAAACAGCACGCCCACGCCCACGCCCAAGGTCACGCCCACGCTCACGCCACCTCGGCTCATCAAGGCCCAGTTAGAGCCGTCTACAGCAAGAGAGATACTGCCGCGCCGAGGGTTGTCTATATCACATCAGCCAGTGAGTCTCGGCCAGAATGGGTTCGCAAGCGCTTGTAGTTGCAAAAGATTCAAGCAGGTCCGGAACTATCCACTCGTTACTGGTTTGGAGTTTTCCAATTCACATCCTTGTTCGGGTTTTCCAGCTTGGATGGCGATGAGTAGACAGTGTTTGAACTTGGCTGGGAGGATTCATCAAGTGGTTTCCCTTCTCTCTTCTTTTCGAGGGCCAGGGACAGTTATTATTATGCAGATATGAGAGAAAGCACACTGAGGGAATAGCCGCTTAGACCGTATCTATTTGAGCGTCTAGAGGACTCCTGTTAACACTCCTTGACTTTTAATTTCTTTGTCAATGTCTTCCTACCTTTTTCAGATGGTAGATGATTTCAGTTCTAGCCTCTTTTTTTCTTTTTTTTTTTTTTTTTTTTTTTTTTTTTTTTTTTTTTCACTCTAAACAGCGACCTGGCCAGTTATCTGGTATGGAAAGCGAGTTTTGACACGAGGACAAGTAGGATTCATGTCAATCTGAGGAATGGAACACTTAGGAAACGCAATGTGAAACTCGTCATTGCCGACTAGTTACTGTGAGTTGGCACATGTGACGATGTGCTGTGCCCTGTCAAGAGCCTCTCGCGATAAAAGGCCCAGACACGAATAATAAGCTTGTCGGGAATATTTATTGGAGGAAAACCGATGTTCGAACGTGTAGAGCTAAGTGGTTCAAAGCATTTGGCCCTGCTCGTGTCCTATCCACCGATTACATTATATGATAGTACGCATGGGATACAGATACATGAAAGCCTTACTACTTCGACAACTGGACGTGAGGGGGTGGGTATATGAAGGCGATCTGCATCGGAGCTGTGCTCCAACAAGTCTGACTGGCGGAAGCTGGCTGTTGCGGCACAGCAGCCTGCCACGGGGTGGTCGAATTACAAATTACATGGCGCATTCAAGGAGAAACAATGGGTTGCGCGAGCCGGCATAAAATCTGTCCCCCGCGTACTTGCCCTGCCCGACAGAGTTGCCCCGTGGCTAGCGGGCTGCAATTGCCCTACCAGGGCGCGTTAACCCTTGACAGTGCCACCAGTATGGTACCATCGCCCGCCACCCCGTTTTCGGTGCTGTGAAGGGCTTACTCAGTAAGAGCCTTGGTGAGACTCGCCCCGGGAAAACGCTAGGGCTTCTCAACCGGTCATTATCACCGAGCTCTCGGCAAAGTAACAGGGTGGCGCGGGTAGTTAACTGCCAAACTACTCCGTACGAGGGACATATGTAGGTACCTCGGTACGTAAAACCCACTGTACCTGCCTGGTTAGGCACGTACTGTACCTTGTACGGAGTAGGTGCTCCATACTCTGTCAAGCAGGCGGGAGCTACCAGGTCTCGAAGCTACCAAAGACTTGCATGCCCCCTTGTCAGCCCGTTTCCTGAGGCCAGCCATTAGCTTTGCATTACCACTTTGTGACATTCTCGATTCAGCGTCGTGAGTGCAACGGCTTGTTCAGACCTTGTCGCTCATTCATCCCCCCTCTGCACAAATTACTGATGAGTACCCTCCACGTCGCATCTGTTGTCGACTAAGGGTTCACGTCGAATGAGTGCGTCGAACGAAGACGACTTGAGTTGCCATCGCTTCGTGACAGAAACTCTTCATCATCACCATCGCCTCGAACAACAAGCGTCTTCCCGCGTCGAGAACGCTTGGACCTGGCGCGCTCCATCAAGACTATCTGAGCACAGGGCGAAGAAGACACGGCCGCGACAAGATGCCTTCACCGCGTCGAATGCGCCTTGTCTTTATGGCTGTCATCGTCACCGTCGTCCTGATTGTTTTCTACTCTTCTCGGCCGAGCCAGGATTCGTACCCCATCCGAGACTTTCACCACAAAACCATGGATGGAATGAAAAGAGATGCGCCGCCAGGGCAAGCCATCATCAACGCAAAAACAGGCAAGAAGGCGGGCTACATACCTGCAGATAAAGACGGCGACGGCGACGTTGATGAGGACGACAAGAAGGCTGCCACGGAGAGGCAAATGGCCTTGAAGCAGGCCGAGCAAAAGGCCAAGGAAAATGCCAATATGAAAGGAGGCCTGAAGCCCGACGTGCCGAGTGAGGTTGTTGGCAAGGGCAACTCTGCCATTGGGCAACCCAACAAGGGGAAAATGGAGGTAGGCAGCGTACCGGACAAATCGACGGAAAAGACAAAAATCAAGGTCAAGGAAACCCAGGAGGAGCATGATGCCGAGTCGGAGCTTAACATGATCCTTAAGAAGTCACCCGGTGAGGTATTTCAAGCAAAATCAACAGCTGAAATCTGACTATACTAATGCTACCGTCTCTGAATAGTTGTTATCTTCTCCAAAACGTACTGCCCTCATTCCAAGAGGGCCAAGGGCGTGCTGCTCGACAAGTACTTGATTACACCTGAGCCTTATGTTGTCGAGCTTGACGAGCATCCCATGGGCGCTATGCTGCAAGATGTGCTGCACGAAAAGACTGGCCGTAGGACAGTGCCGAATGTTCTTATCAATGGCATCAGCATAGGCGGCGGCGACGACATCGTGGATCTTGATAACCAGAATAAGCTTTCTGGTAAGATTAAGATGCTTGGAAATAAGCTTGTTCAGGTTTCAGAGAGATTTACCACAGGCACGGACAAAATCTAAGAAGGCACACAGAGGACAAAAATCTTGGTCGAAGGAGGCCCGAAAAAAAAAAGGGACCAGAGCAGGAAGACTCATCTGCCGGGATGCTGTGTCAAACTACATTCGCAAACTGGATTTACTGGTGTTGTGGTCATGTTTTAAGGGGCTGAGGAGCGCTGGCAGTTCAGCGGAGTGGGCAACAACAAATGGTCTTTAAAAACAGAATTACGGTGCATTTGGTATCAACGGAGTTTGGCGTCAGTGCTTTGGTACACCAGAAGATTGGTGAGTCTGGCACGTTGAGTGGGCAAGCCTGTTATCGAAGGCACGAATCATTCTTATAGGGTTCAAGGGACTATGACTACATTGTAATCCTACACTAAGTAGCTTTGAGTATCGATATCGAATCGCATTACATGGCGCCGCAAATTCCTGCAATTCAAGGAGGCCGCGCCGCGCTTGACGGCATGTGCCGATGCGTAAAGCGGGTTGTCTGGCACTGGCACAGAGACATGGTAGGGTCGCCCTCGACTGGATCTTGCTTTTTAACACTGGCATTATTGGAAAATATCGACTAATTAGACCAGGAATTGGGAGCCTGCTGAAGAGCATCGTTGTCGTGGGCGAGGATAGAAGAGGATAGAAGAGGAACAGAAAGGTAATGTGGAGGGTCACAGCACAAATGCAAACCCAGTGTTAACAGACGATAGTAAATACTGCCGCACAAAGAACCCTCGCCTTCGGTGCATCCAGCCCGGATATCCCTTCGATTCTCGCAAATCTGTCAAATTGTGGCGTCGACGCCTCCAGCTCCAACTTGGGCATCCGCCGGGTCAATGCGAATGCGAGCGCCAGTGGTGCGCAGAAAGATTAGGAAAGAAGCACAGGGCAATCCGCCATCGTGCTTACCATCGTGCTTACCATGGTAACATTCCTCCCCCATCCTTCCTTACTTACCCCTCACACAACGAAATTCCAGCTGCCAACACCTGGCGACTCCTGCTTCTTTGCCTCACTTTCGCGCGAATAGGACGGCCAAAGGGCCTCGACTTTACCCTGCACGCTAGTACACCTGCTTGTTCGCATCCCCACGCACCCAGTACTGACTGTAGTTAAGTTGCTCTTTACTCCGCAGAGCGATCAATAATCAATACGGAGTCGCGTCAATGCCAATTGCTAATTACTGAAGACCCACTGTAAAAGCTCAAGCTTGCTTCAACGCTCCACGGGGGAACTGGACTGCACTGCGAGGAAACGACCTGCCTCGGCCCGGCAGTTTGGACTTAGCAAAAGGCAGCAGCAAAACGCGGGGTCAGGGTCAGCAGAGCAGAGACAAGAGAGGCTGGTGATCACGTGTTGTGACAGGGTGTGGGTATTGCACGGAGTGCCGAGTTCTCCTCTTCTTCGTCTTGTTCGGGCCTCGAATTCAACCGTCTCTCGCTCTTTCTCCCCCACTCCGACCGTTAAGCCGAATTCCCGTAAAATCACAAGCATGGATCAAGCTATTCCGACTAGCCCAGACAGCTCTAGGCGGGCGCATCGCTGGGACAGACAGGCCAGGCTTGTTATATAGAAGCCGGCTGTTCTCCATCAACCAACCATGTGCTTTCCCGTCCTCTTACTGTTTTGTCGTCTATTCCTTCAATTCATAGCTGCCCATGCTCAATAGTCTTGCGGCGTGGTTTCTGTTTCTAGCTCTAGCACTCGGTTTCGCCACTTCCCTCCCTGCTGCTTTCTACCGCCGCTGCCTCCTTATCCTTCGACATGGGACAGCAGTCTGCTGCCGGGGTTCTGGCCAACAAATATGCCCAACCGCCTGCACCAGGGAAACCTCATGCCGTTGCCGTGCCGGGCACGGAGAAGCCCGGGAGAAGTCCCATTTATAGACACTGGCAGTTCCGGGACAAGCCCTTAATCGAGAGCCTCGATCCTCAAGTTCGTACCATACACGACTTGTTCGACCAGGCGGCACAGAGAGTTCCCAAAAAGCAGTGCATGGGAATCCGCCGATGGTTCCCGGAAAAGCAAGCCTGGGATAACAAGTATACCTGGGTAACATACGCCGAGGTTGCCGAGCGTCGCAAGAACTTCGGCGCTGGTCTCGTCGAGATACACAAGCGCATTGGACATACGGCTGATACGTATGGTGTCGGAATTTGGAGCCAGAATAGGCCCGAGGTGCAAATCGCAGGTGCGTCGAAACACATGGACTGGGAAAAAAGAACAAAGGAAAAAAATCAGTTCAACAAGGACATTTCGTAAATGCTAACATGACCTGTTTCGCCAATTCGAAGATCTTGCTTGTATGTCTCAGAGCCTCTATTCCGTCTTTCTCTACGAAACGTTGGGTCCGGAATCAACAGAGTACATTATTAATCACGCCGCGCTTGCTTGTGTGGTATGCTCCATCTCTCATATTGCAACTCTTCTGAAGCTCGCTCCTCGCCTGCCTAGGCTCAAGCTGATCGTCTCTCTTGACCCTCTCGACGACGGCGAATTGCCAGGAAACTCAAAGGGAGCGGTACTGAATAGCCTGGCCTCTGATCACGGTATCCAAATTCTCTCCATCCAAGAAGTTGAGAAAACAGGCGCCGAATCAGGCCGACAAATGCGGCCTGCCGCACCTGAGGATCTGTATACCATCAACTACACATCTGGTACGACGGGTCCCCCGAAAGGAGTTATCTTAACCCATGCCGCGACGGTTGCTGGCAACTCCGCATCTCGTATTGCTGGAAATGTGTCAAGTAGTGATGTCGGCCTATCTTATTTGCCTTTAGCGCACGTCTTAGAGAGGCTGGTTGAGCATGCCGGACTCGCTGAAGGTGCCAGCACGGGCTTCTTCCGCGGCGATATTCTCGGGCTGCTTGAGGATTTAACTATTCTTCAACCCACCGGTTTTGTGTCTGTCCCTCGTTTATACAATCGCTTTTACAGTGCTATCAAAGCTGGCACAATCGACGCCGAGGGCTTCCGAGGAACGCTCTCCAAGCGCATCCTGGAGACAAAATTGGCCTCGATGAGACAGCCAGTCGGACAAGCCACGTCAACACATTGGTTATGGGATCGCATTTTCACGCCCAAAATCAGAGGCAAGGTTGGACTGGCAAGAGCAGATCGCATGGTGTCGGGCAGCGCGCCTCTGGATCCCAAGGTTCAAGATTTCCTGAGCGCCATGTTTGGTATCAGGCTTTATCAGGGCTATGGCATGACTGAGACGAACGGACTGTGCCTTGTACCACTTGAAGGCGACTATGACACAGGGCATGTCGGGCCTCCAAGTCCTTGCGCCGAGATATGCTTGGAGTCCATCCCGGAACTCGAATATACTATCCATGACAAGCCGTATCCCCGTGGCGAAATCCTGGTACGTGGCCCGATTATGTTCTCGGGATACCATCAGAACGACGAGGAGAATAAGAAGGTGATTGAACCGGACGGATGGTTCCACACCGGCGACGTAGCTACGATTGACGAACTCGGCCGGTTCATCATCATCGACCGCAAGAAGAACGTGCTCAAGCTGTCACAGGGCGAGTACGTGGCCCCCGAGCGGCTTGAAAACATCTACGCCGCCAACTGCAACCTGATTACCATCCCATTCGTGCACGGCGACAGCACGGAATCAGCGCTCGTGGGCATCTTTGGCATCAATCCCGAGACGTTTGCGCCGTTTGCGTCCAAGGTTACCGGAAAGACCATCGGCCAGGGCGACCTGGATGCCTTGAGGAGCGCGGTCCGAGACCCCAGGGTGACGAAGGAGTTTCTCAACATCCTGCAGGCGATTGGGAGGAAGACCAGGTTCAACAAGTATGAAAACGTGGCTAACGCGCTTTTGGCCGTTGATCCCTTTACGGTGGATAACGAGCTTCTAACTCCAACGTAAGCCTCTTTTTTGTTTTTTTGTTTTTTTGCCCTCGACGCAATCAGGATGCTGACTTTCTGTTTCCAGGCTCAAGTTGAAGAGAGTGCAGGTCGTGAAGGCGTACCGAGAGGATATCGACCGCATGTATGCGGAAATCAATAGCCAGCAGCGTGAGAAGGGCAAGCTGTGAGTGAGCATGGAAAGGCATTGAAGCGCGGTTGTGTAAATATATATGTGTGCGAGGGGTTAAAGGAGGCTGTAACATGGGCAACCCAAGCCAGTGAGATGACATAATGTATATGCGACTTCATGACGACAGGCCTTCAATTCGGGCATTATATCATCTGCATTTTGCTGTGCGCCTTTACCCTTCTTTTTTCAATGTCACGTTTCGTCCATTTTACATGTCTACATGTTTTCCTTTGTCTCTTTCTGGCAATGAATGCGACCACCTTGGGTGCTCGATTCAGGAGACAGGGCATCCCCGTGACTGCGGAGTCGTCCAAGAGCACCCAGCCGCTTCCATGCCATGCACCAGTGCGCTTCTGGTCGAGGCGGAGCGCAATTTCCAAGAACCATGTTTCCTACAAGCTCTAGTTCGTTCCTCCAAGACCCCACGTTTCCCCCTTACCATCCGGTCTTTGAGGGGAGGAAAGAATATCATCTATTTCGGGATTGGCTTCTTCACTGCCCTGGCTCACACGGGGAATCTCCATGGCTGCCTGCCAAGCTCCTTCCGCACATTCAGGTATCCAAACGGCAACAGACCACTTGATCTCCACCGCAAACGGGGGCCTCCTCATCTCATCGTTGGCGGCAGGGGTATATCGGCACGTCCGTACCAGTCGGTCCGTCAGGTCAGGGCGCGCGTCCCTCAAAGTAGGAGACCGAGTCGTGCTGTTGCGTTGCAAGGCGGCGAGTAGGGTAATCCTCAGGAGTACATCACCGTAATACCTAGGAGCAAGCTGATACCCGGAGGCATCATCATCAGCCTAGGCACCGTTTCCAACACCCCGACAACAGGGCTCGACCTCGAGCTGCCGTGGACGATTCCAGATAGGTCGTCTCCAAGCGTGCTGGTACAAGTTGCTCGTCACTGGTTTCAAGTCAATCCTGGCGGTCTGTGCATACCTTCAATGATTTTGCACGTCTGTAAATTCCTGACTGTTAGACTGCCCTGACACAGCCTAGCACCACCTAGGTGGTAGTAGATGTGTGAAGACATGGCATCATACCTCAAATCCATTCTACACTGCTTTCAGTGCGGCCAGACCTGTGCCGCCGCACGTGAATGGCACATACGCGCACGGAGGAAGAAAGGTATTCTGTGTATCTCCTCTCGAGGCTGAATTAAGCGTTACAATCCTGGTCGTCGATGCAAAGAATCTCAAGGAACTTTTCCAGGAGTCGCCGGAATAGTTATGTCGCCGTTCATAAAATGCGCCATGGTGTCAACGCCAACTTGGCTATCAGACGGGGATATCAAGTTAGCCATCAACCTCCTTAGCCAGCATATACCATTCATAGCCTCAAACGACAGGGCAACTCACGGAGTAAGCATGATTATCGTAAGCTCATCACAATCATCCGGCCACGCATACATCCAGAAATTCTTGAAGTTCATGTCTTTGATCGCAAATTGCGGCTTCTCGCGCCACGCACGGAAGAACTCCACTGAGCTGCTGGCTTCCCAGAGGTGGCGGGAGGCAGTGAAGGTGTTCCCCTTGCACCACATCTCCTTATCGGCTGCATCGTGTTAGCATGAGCCCTTCATCGTAGAACAAGACGGAGACGACCACACTTACGCAATTCTGATTTGAGTATGATGGAGAGACAACGGATGGCCCCGGCGACTATAATCGTGCGACGAAGGCTTTCGATAAAGACCCAGCTCTGCAGTTGTTGTCAGCATCAGTATTCGAAATTCGAAGAAAGACCCAAGGGAGTCATGAAATGTGTGTGTGGTGGCGCGTAGTTACTCACCTCCCAGGACTTGGGTGGCCTCTCTCTGATGGAGCTATTGCCGGCTCCTTGCCAACCCATCCCGAGCTCCATCTCATCGCGCACCAGCTGCAAGTCTTTCAGCCATGCCGACATGACCGAATTCTCCCTCTCCACAGCAGCTCGCAGACCGACATCGCCGTCAAAGAACCTCATCGAGTTGAGGACTACGAGGGCCTGGACACGAGCTAATTTGTCCGAGCGGCTCACAGCATGCTCTCCTTCACGGAGGATCTCCCGCGCGGCGTCAATGAGGAGTTTCAGAGTCCAGCCTTTATTCAAAGGACTGCGCGCTGCGTAAGCTGTAGATGCAGAGAACGCCGCGAGAATTGTCTTTGGTAGTTGACCCGTCCAGAGACGAGGATGCATAAAGGGGAGAGCTCTCGTCTGAGCAAACGTAGTGTGCATCGTAGTAAGGAAGTTGACAATTTTCCCAATAGGAGTGTTGGGGTCGTGCACAGAGAGAGGATCAACCTCCAAAGAAAAGGACTCGCAGTCCTGGAGGCAAGCCGGGTCACGGAGAGGCTGAGGCTGAGGCTGATGCTGATGCTGTTGTTGCTGCTGTTGCTGCTGTTGTTGTTGATGATGATGATGATGATGATGATGAGGCAAGAATTGGGAATGGGGCACCATGGCAGCAGCCAGGCCTGAAGGCACGGGCGGAATGCTCAATTTATCGGTGAGCTCGGGAACGAACGAATGCAGATTCCAGATGTCATGGTCATTGTGGCCAGGGGTCTGAGCCATGAAGTCGGCGACGGAGAAATCAAATTGGCCATGTCCATGTGCTCCTGATCCAAGAGGGATACCAACGTCGGGTTGCAGACTCTCGGGACTAGCATCTGTACCAGTGCCCATGCTGTCCATGTCGAAACCCATGTCAAAATCGGGAACATCAGAAACGCTAGTGGCAGAAGACGAGGTGACAGTGGGTATGGCACCACCACACGGCGGCGTCGACATGTTTCCCCCGGCGGCAGAAGCGGAGGCGGAGGCGGACAAGGGAAGTGAGCCTGAGCCTGAGCCTGATATTGAGTCTCCGGCGGAGGATGAGGTGGTCATGTCGGTTGCAGATGGTTCGGCGCATGGCGAGGCATGGCGATGGGGATGGGGAGCCGATGCGCCAGGAGGCAGCTTCTGGTACACGCAGTCCAGTCCCTTGCTAGAGCAGCGCGTGCATCGAGGAGTACGCTTGTCGCAGCGGCGCTTGCCTCTCACGCAGGCATTGCAGCTCTTCTGACGAGACGCCGCAGATGCATTTTCGTCGAGCTTCGCAAAGCCGGCGTGGGTGATGTCGTTGCCGTTGACGGGACTGCTCTCGTTGGATTGATGACGATGACGACTGCTGAAGGCAGCCGCGAGAGAATCCAGGTCGGATGAAGGGTCCATGTCGTCCCAGGCTCTCTTCATGGTGTTCATGCTTGGATTGCATTTGCCCAGGGCTGAGAAGTGGTGTTGGTGGTGGTAGCGATGAACGTGAGACGCTGATACCTACTTGGTATGTACCTAGGTACCTGGCAGTTGGTGGTCCCACCGCTGGATATGCACTACCTGGTACGCAGACACACAGGTGCCTTAGGGTAGGTACCTAGATAGGTGGGCAATAGGAGTACACGGTGCTTACAAAGACGGGCAAATTGAGGGGTTTTTTTTTTTTTTTTTTTTTTTTTTTTTTTTTTTTAGAAAAATTTTTTGGGAGTCAAGGGTAGAAGTTTGGGAAAATCCCAAGGGGGGGGGGGGAAAAGGGAGAAACCGCCACCGGGCGCAAAAGACGACAAAA
>KQ061689.1:629573-645618 GCA_001008035.1 Atkinsonella texensis
TTTTTTTTTTTTTTTTTTTTTTTTTTTTTTTTTTTTAGTAAAAGTTATTGGCAGTCAACGGTAGAAGCTTGAGGAAAATCCCAAGGGTAGGTCGGGAAAAGGGAGAAAGCGCCACCGGTCGCAAAAGACGTACAAATCATGCCTGGCGTCCAACCCGCGCGTCAAGGGCGCAGCGGCTCCCCGAAAAGTCCGCACTGTACACCTTCGACGCGGCGCAAGTCCGCCGACTGGCCCGGTACAATTCCGCAACTCCGCAGGGAAATCCCCTCGCACTCCGCCAGACACAGTTCAAGCATTAATTAATAAGTAAGTACCTGCCTACCTGATCCGGCTCCAAGTCTGCATAACCCCAGCTCACAACAGTACAGTTGGAATATTGATATGCCATTGTCGGTGCCGAACTGCGAATCCCAGCGTGCTCTTTCAAAGAAAGTTCTCCAATTCCCCTTGTAGGGCGACCTACAGTCAGCATATCCCACGCTTGCCAGATCAAAGAACCAGGCGGATTGAACTGTGCGGCATCACCAAGCAAACGATGAACCATGACCTCAAGTGTCCAGTCAGCCCTTGCTCGTGGCGTCTACAGAAGCACCAGGACAGCTCTGCTCCGCCTGATGTTCCCATGGCCAATATTGTCAGTGTGCTAGGCCCCAGGGGATTCCATTTCTATATGCTTCTGTCTTTTAAAAAGTCTCACACCACACCACATCGCGTCACATCACAAAAACGCCCAAACCATTGCCAAGAGTCGTGGAAAAGTGTGCGCTCAAAACTTTCAACTTAAAATCATCCGTGGCAAATGCATCCATTAAACCCTAACATGGTCGTATTATGTCACATCAAAGCTCCGTAGCCTTTAAATCCCCCTCGCCCTCGGAGCTACCCTTTGATACGCCTTCTTTCCGCAGGAAAGATTTTTACCCTTGCTAAAGTCCCTGTGCCCTCTGAATCCAAATACGGTAGAAAAAAAGAGAAAAAGAGAAAAAGAAAAGAAAAAGAAACAAACAGATCCAGCCTCTCTGATATAAGGCTGTGCCTCGTTATAAAAGGGGTCTCGCCCACCTTTTCCAATTTACATCCTCCGTATGGTGGGTATATACAACCTCGAAATCCGTGCCATAATACGCCATCTGCTGCAACATGCCTTGCCCAGTCATATTGGACTCCTTGCGAAGTGAGCCAACTCCAAATTCTCTTGCTTTGTGAATATCAAGCACCATCTGTCACAAGCGCACAAGGCGTGGCAGTTGATATGACGCGGCTGACGGGTCCAAACTCTCTCCCCTGGTCGTCACACGCGCGCGGGCATTTGTCAATTGCCTCTTTCGCAAAGCTAGGCGGCGCCATGTCCATAATCAAGCCGTCCTTCTATTGGTGCGCAATAACAGGCGAAAGCCAATCAGTGGGCAACGGTAGGGCTGATTCGGAATCAGAAACTTTTGGTGAAGCAAGCGCAAAAATGCCACTTCTTCATGAGCTAGCGTCAGTAATGACGTGCTAGTCCTGGGCACTGAAAGCATCCCTGACACAAATGCGAAAGAAAAGAACCAAGGGGAAAAAAAAAAAAAAAACCGTCAGACATGACGGCGAAAAAAAAAAAGAAGCGACAAAGTAGAAAAAGTCGGTCTCGGAGAAAGAGACAGAAATCATGTAATAACACAGAGAAGCTCATCAGACTTCGAATAGAAGAAAGTGATTACTGAAGGCGCAGCTGCCTTTCTCAAGTTGGCTTCCAGCTGCGGCTAGTGATGTGTGATGTAGATCTTATCCTGATATCTGTCGTCGAATCGTGTATTTTCTCAATAAAACAAAGGAAAAATTTCTTTCTTCGATGACAAGATACGAAGTTGGGTCAAGGACTGGCATCCAGGCGAATGGTAGACGATTTAGTACTGCTAGTACCTTTCTTGTCGGT
Organism: Atkinsonella texensis; assembly: GCA_001008035.1. Lineage (NCBI taxonomy): Eukaryota > Fungi > Ascomycota > Sordariomycetes > Hypocreales > Clavicipitaceae > Atkinsonella > Atkinsonella texensis. Next base: position 631,489 of record KQ061689.1, read on the forward strand.
AGCCATTGGCTCGAGGTGCTTCATATTGAACACCAGTCATGGATTCGGGTCCACTGTGAATGGAGCGAAGAGGTGGCAGTTCTGTGCGGCTAGTACTTGCATATGGGTCGCTTCCGTAAGTTGTAGATTGCGGATTCTGAGGTGGTGGTGCCGGGGCTGCAACCGAAGGTGGCGGTGGTACTTGTTGCGCGTGACCCGTCGAGCTCAACTCTCCTCGAAGTTGAGCGCTCTCCATACGCATGCTTTGAAGCTCACGGCGTAGCATTTCGTTCTCGGCCGCGGCAGTGTTGTAGTGCGATTGAAGCACACGTATGTGATCACATTGTCTCTGGTGCTCGGCAATGGCTGTTTCGGATTAAAAAAAAAACGTCAGCATGACCAGACAATTATTGCGAATCCCACTTTCACCACAAGCGCTCGCCCGCCCCGCTCTTCTTTCCGAACACTAAACAAGAATTTACCTTTGGTAAGTATTTCCCACTTTGATGCCTTAGACCCGCGTTCTTGAGGCATCAGATCTCGCAATTGGTCAAAAAGCTCCTTCATCTCTGTCCGTCTCTTCCGCTCCGCAAGCTTGTGACTGACTCGTAATTCTGGAGTCCGACTGTACGGCTGTGAACCAGCTGGCCCATTGACCTCCTCAGCCTGCAGGTCGCTCAACTGCTTGTGCTGCATGGTGTGGTGATGGACTGGAGGGTAATCGTTTGAAATACTGGACATGCGGGCATAGTCAGTCCCATCCTCAAGTCTTCGCTGTCCTGGTGGAAGCCTCGACTCGGTGGTGAACTGGCTGCTGGCGATCGATTCCGTAATGCTACTACGGCGGGAGTCATTATATTGACCAGTAGGTCCGACTCGTTGAATTTCTTCTTCGGGGAAAGCCCAAGCCTGACCCTTTGTTGGCTCGGCAGCTCGTGCGATGTGACTAGTGGCAGGGCCAGTAATGGCGGGTGCGGTCTTGATCACCTTCGGCTCAACCGGATTTCGCTCGGCACTAGGTTGGTAGCCATTGGAAATACGATGTACTGAAAGGGATTCCAGACCAGGTCGAGGGTTCCTTTGCGAGTGCAGGCTGTTTTGAATCGATGTCGTTGAGTGGTTGTTGCTGGCATAGGGAGAGGATCCCAGGCGCATCTCACTGATGCCCTGGTTGATCCTGCTGTCTACGCTTTCTCTTCTAGGCCCACCAGCAGCCAGATTCTCTCCCAAAGTGGCTCCGCTATGGGACTCAATTGAGGTCGGCCGTTCGAACCGACGATCGTTTGTAGGAGACGTGGGGGAGACCATGGACGCAACGCTCATGTTACTAGCTGAGGGTGAGACGAGTGCTTGAGGAACCATGTTGGTCGCAACTGGGGAGGGTGTCTTGTCTGCCACAGATGACTGATACCCAGACCCTGCTGGACTAAGTCCATTCATGCTGAAGGATGCGGCCGAAGTGTCTGCAGCGTTTGCCTCTTGTTAGCCACTAACGTCCAGAACGAACCGAGCATCCTCCCCGCACTTCCACAATGAAGCAAGTGACGAAGACATTGAAACATGGTCTGGTTCAACTAGGGTCAGACATACGTTTACTAGACATGTCGGTGGTTGAGTAGAAGCCGGAATCTCGAAGATGCGGTGGAGCGCCGTTTATTAGCGGTTGGTCATCATTGTTGAGAATATTATTCAGTCCAGCCACCTTGGGTGGCGCGGTTGACGGTAGATTTTGTGTCTCCATAGCTGGAGAGCTTGCGTGTGCTCTGCGATGTTAGGTGACCGCGCCTGCTACCACCTCGGTGGCTTCACTTATCATTCACCCTGAATAACTTGATCTTAGGGACGAAGGCCTGTTCCACTCGGGGAGCAACAAAAAAAAAAAAGGTCGACTCGCGCAAAAGTCGCGCAAAATTTCCGAGACGGGCCGTGTGCTTCGGGAGAGAACCGATTCAGAGGACCCAATTGTTGGTGAAGAGGCGAAAAAAAAAAAAATTTCGTGCTGAAGCGTCGTTTTGTAAACGTTGATGTTGTATAACGGCTGCAACGCTGGGAACGGGTGTGTGGTCGTTATACAGAATGCAGGCTTGAGCTGGTTGAAGCTGAGAATCGGTTCAGATACGAGCTATGTCGCGCGACGGTGAAGAAAGCTCGGTCGTGGACCGACGAATGGAGCTGCAGGCAGGATAGTCTATTCGCAAGAGGCTATTTCACAGCAGAGGCGGGTTCCTGGTCACAGATTGTGCTTCTGCCGGGCTGCGTGGACGTTGAGAATTGGGCGGCGCAATTGGGAAGGGGAGCGTTTTGGCGCAGAAGGATGTCCACAGTTTGATTCAGGCCCACGGCGCTCAGAGCGTTTTCGAGGAAGCGGATAGAGTAAAGGGTACACGAGGGTGCAGCACCCAAAAGCGTGTATTCTCGTTTCTCGTTTCTCGTTTCTCGTTGGAAAGAGCGAAGGAGAGCAGGCCCGACCCAACACACTGACCAGGCGCGAAGACGAGTTTTGACGACTAAAGTAGGAAAAAGAGACGATGAGGAAGTTGGAGCGAGTCCGGGGTGAGTCGCCCAGAGAGGACTTTCGACAGTACAAGTACATGCAGGCCAGGCGAACAAGCCAGTCGACTTCTAGTATCAGAGGGGAACGCCACTAGGCGCCGCTGGACTAGGGTATAGCGTGGCACAAAATACTACTAACAGACGTCCCGGGCCCCAGCGGTGCTCGCGCCCTCCCACTCCCCCCCTCCCATCGCCATCGCCATCGCCCACCGTGTCTGGTGGTACTGGGCCTAACCAGAACCAGACCAGGCCAGAGCTGCGGGCAGGTGGTCAAGACGAATTGGGGGGGGGGGGGGGGCTCTAGGTTGGACAATTTGATGGAACCTTCGTCCTGAGTCGGAGACAGCCAGACTCGCCATGGACTCCCCTGTGCCTTGCACCTGCCCTCGCTCAGCTCCGCTTGGTGCCACCCAGGCAGGGAGGGACTCTCTAGACATCCCGGACGCGGGAGCAGCGCTAGCAGCTGCTAACGGGGGAAGGTGGGCGGGACACGGGGATTTGTATGGATTAGCGGGAGCGCCACGCCACGAGTGCCATTTGCGCCAGAGCTAGTGGTTGCAGCAGGCTGCATGTCGGCACCACACGCTAACTTCTGTCGAGCAAAGCCAGGTGCCTGCAACTAACCTGCCCCGGTAGCTAATACTTGAGTACCTAGGTACAGTAGCTAGGTGTAGGGACCTAGGAGGTGGGGACCTACAGTGCATCGTAGCTACGTGGATGCCTGGTGTCTGAAATGTACTGTACACACATTCAGCACTTCTTTGTGCTCCCTACCAGGTGCTTCGGTCGCCTATCGAAAGTCAGATGGTACCATGCCTAGGTACCTTGTACGTACTCGAGTTGAAGTAGGCTGGGTGGTTGCCGGCATTGTATGCTCCCAACTCCTGCTCCCCAGTCCCAGAGTCTCTGCTCTGCTCTGCACAAAGCATCCATCTCTGTGCAGGCAGGCACGCATGTCATGTGCTCAAGTACGGAGTACATACCTACCTTGTAATGAGCGTATGTGCAAGTGCACGTGCATGAGTATGCCCGAACACGTTGGTGCACATGCCACATGCACTTGGGTACCTAGGTGTTAGGTGTGAGGTGCATGCACAAGCACAAGCAGTAACCAATGCAGCAAAGAGGACCCGACTCCAGCTTCTTCATCAACCACTACACCCCGTCACTTAGCATTCTCGGGAAGATGAGGAATCGATGCAAATGGCCTTTGCATACTCCGTACATACTCCGTACATACTCCGTACAGGGATCCTTGATCAAATTACACAAAGAAGATGAAAGCGGCCATGGATCAATAGCAAGAACTTTGGCTTCATCATTGCCACGACGCACTGTGATCAGCAGGCAATCAATTCATCAGTTGCGCGAATAACTCGGACGCTATGAACAATACAGCCATGCGCCCTGTATTATGACCATCATTACTCCGTACCACTTGCGCGTTTGTATAAGGTGCAGAACGGGGAGCCAGACACTATCGAAATGTACAGTACGGAGCAGGCGCTCCGCTACTACGTTGTCTCCAATCTTTCCTCTCTACCGAGTACGTGATAAAGGTCTATTACCGACTTATCCTCCTGAAGACCAATACCCGTGCCTGCATGAGTGAGCATGGTACATGTGTCAGGAGCCCAAGGGCAAACGGAATGTCATCGGCCGTGACCAACACCGTCTACGGAGTACAGTATTAATACTGCAACGACAGCACCCATTCAACCAGAGCGGGAGCAAAACCCCATGTGTCTTCCCCAGTGCTGCACACGAACACCCCCCGGCAGTGGACATGTGTACTCCGTACTCCGTGCAGGTATTGCTATATATGTATGTATGTGCTCCGCAGACGGCCAGTTCGTGCGACTGCGACGTTTGACCACAGACACTGTGCAGAATTAGCCAACCGAAGGACTTCGGGGAGTGTTCATACCCATACCCATACCCACACCACCAAATTGCCGGGGAGGAGGGTGTTTGGCATCAGGCCATGCAACTCTAGGCTCATAATACAGTACGTACAGAGCATGGTGAGAAGCAAAAGCATGGCCCGGGCATGGATCGGTTCTTCTGTGGCGTGGCATCTACCAGTTCCCGGCGTGGCACGGCTGCTACGGTGATACAGCAAAATGAACTAGAGGATGAGAAAATCGCGCTGCAATGTATACGGAACACCAAATGGGCAAAAAATAAACATAACCCAGTGTAAATCCTACGGGCAGTCGATGCGAGCATATGATGCACAAAAGCAAAGTCGGTACAGACAGCATGCAGACAGCATACAGACAGGACTCCTAAGAACCGTCTCAAGGACGCCGCCAACAGCATTGGTGTTGCGGCTTCCTGCTTCATTGACACAGTCTAGCCCGCTACCACCGCGATGTTATGGTGAGTTGTGTTTGTTTGCGTTGCCAGCAATAAACAAACGAAGAAGACACAAAGTGCTGCTCAAACTCACCTGGCTTTCAACTACCTACCTACCTACCTACCTACCTACCTACAGTACCTACCTACCGACCTAGGTAGGCACCTAAAGAGGGAATATGCAGGCCACACCTAGGGACCTAGGTAAAAACTGACTCGAGGGGCAGAGACCGAATCGAGCCAAGCAAGGTGTTGACAGATTAATCGGTACAACGCGGCCGCCCACACCCTGACCAACAGTAGACTCCTGTCCTAGTTAATCAGTCGACCGTTCGCCAAGCCACTAAACCTGTCCTGTCCAAGTACGCGCTCAAGCGCAAAGGGTGGACGAGGCGTGGGGGAGAGGACAAGCCACGGCTGCTCCTCGCAGCTTCTCGTACGAAAGAATTAGGCAGTCGCGATTTGGATATGGAGATCTGGCAGCGGTTGTTACCTGTCGATGCTGGGGCAGAGCAACGAGCCACGAGTTGACAGCGACTGGCTTTGCTAGCGTGCGGTAGAGGTAGACATGGGTGGGCGACTAGCTTCTGGCTGGCTAGGCCGCAGTGCTCCCGAGACGACCCTGCTTTTGGCAACCGTAGGCTTGAGAGATCCGCCATTGCTCTCTTAAAATGTTCCAAGTGGCTGGCCGCTACTTGGGATAAGGTGGGCGGTTCGTCCAGAAGTAGACTCGGCTGACTTCGTCTGCTGCAGAGTTTAGGATCCGCTGGAAAACAAAGGATAAAGGGAAAAGAGAAACTCCTTTTGGACGATGCAGAAGCGCTAGAGTCCCCATCATCGCCACTAGACTGCCGGCGAGATCCGATTGTCGATTGCCTTGCCACAAGCGAACGCGCGCGAAAGAGAGAGAGAGAGGGAGAGAGGGAGTGGGGAGAGGGTGGCTGGTACTCCCTCCTGCAGCGCTTCGCTGATAGATCCAAGTAGGTGGGTGGTATTCATGATTCGTGTGTACATGAAATAAGTCGTCGCGCTTGAGGAATTTGCCCGCACCCTTATCTAAGGTCGGACGAACGTTTGGGCGTTTCGATCTCACTCATGCCGTACACTAGGTAGGTATCGGTGAACGTACAGCTGCGCCAGGGCGGTGGCTTGTGCGCGTCGTGTTCAATCGTCGTCAGCTATTGCGCCAACCTCATCACCAGCGTCCGTCCTCAATTCGAACCATCAACCACTGCGCAATCGGTTTATGCTTATTGTCACAGCGACCTGCCACCTTGTTTGAACCGCCTTGCCCAATCGAGACGGGCCGAAAGCTTGATAGCGATTTGCAAGCCTCCGTGGACCCTTCCACGATCCTTGCTCTTGCTGGCTTCCATGGCTAGGGTGATTTAGCCCTGGAAGCTTGGAGAGTGTCGACCTCACTTGAGAACCCGGCTACTATTGATGAGATAGATGAGCACACCACAATGCAAATTCCACGGCGGTCAACTGCTCTCGGTGTGCCCCATGGTAACCTGCTGTTGGTTCCCACGACGGATGCCCCTTGACCATGTGCTCACCGGAATATGTGCATAATATGGGGGAGTAGAAGTGGGGGGGGTGCCATCGTCGACACGTTGCAATTGCGAACGGGTGATAAGTCGCTTTCACAGTCGGCGTGCGTGGGTGTTTGAACCGCGCATTGGCTTCATCACGCTGATCTGAAGTCCCGAGGAATATAACTCCGTATCTCAGTATGTAATATCGTTGCAGAAAAAAATATGTAGAAACCTCGAGTGTTGAAGCGGCTGTGTCTGGCCTCACCCTCCACGGATGCAATGAGCGCGACCTAATTTAGTTGCCGTAGGTATAGTGGGTGTACCTACCTGGTAGGCACCTACCTAAGGTGGATATATCCATGCGGAGCTTCCCTGACCTGAATTATGATTTGTGCGCATCCGATCCTGAGCCAGAAGCAGCGGCTTCAAGGCCATGTCCCTCGTCTTGAGTTTTAACAGATTTCACCCCCAGACCACCCAGCAGTTGCAGGTAGCAGAGGAAATCTGAAGTAAATACGGCGATGTGTGCCTTGATGAAGGGGGAGGGCGAAGACCGCGTGACTCAAATACCATTTCGCCCCTAGCAGAGAATGCCATGACAGCGACAGAGAGCTCCTGTCGGAGACGTGATGCTGGCTTAAGGCGGAATTGCTTGAAGTGGTCAAGAGGATGTCTCGGACAGCATCCGTCACACCGTCGTCGTAACGTGCGTCCAATCCAATCCGTTGACACTGGCGCCTGCAAACTTTCAACATGGGATCCATGGGGAAAACGACGAGTTCTCGGCTCCGGATTTTGGGCAGAGGCCGAGGAAACAACCTATCAGGATCGTCGGACCAGTTGATCAGGGACATGACTTGTCACAAGGAGACGCAATCGCAGCAGGCTCATGTCCAACCCACAGGGACGTTTTGCGGGACTGTGGCGTACTTGTGCCATTTTGTACTTCGTCCCTTCAGCTTTTCGTCAGGCCAGAAAAAGAAGCGCGGATGGCAGTGTCGTGAATTGTCGACGGCGGGCCTGTGTGGTTAACCTATCTCGCCAGTTGCTTCCTATACATGAGGCGTACTTGTCCATATCGAGCGGTGGTATGAGGGACTCTACACTTACAGTGCTTCTCGTCATCGGACAGTTGACCTATGGTCATTCTTCCTTTGGAGGTCCGAGACCCTGTTGACAACAATCCAAGTAAGTAAGTAAGTGACAGATCTGCCATGTTTTGGACCCATAATGGTGCACGTAGGCTGGTGCCAGGAGCCGGGGCAGGCCAATCGGAGAAACGGCAGAGTACTGAAACACGTGCATGTAATGTTGACAGATGATGCGTCAGTGCACGCCCCATTCCGGCTCTGCGAGCAATCGAGGGACATCAGCCGTGGATCGATAAAGGAAAGCAGCAATTGTGCGCCAAGGTCCAATATGGTATAACAGAGAGAAACAAGTTGGTGGTTTGGTGTGGGTTTCTTTGTGTGTGGGAAGATGCCTTCGCCCGCCCTCTCCCTCTGTTACTTTGCACCACACGACGGCCCACAAAAACCAGAACAGAGTTTTAACGAGATCGCGTTGGCGTGAGGGCGAGCACAAAAATAATTTATTGAAAACAAAATATTCCCCGCGTTAGGGTTTTGGACCAAGGTTCGCAGCTCAGCTTACCTAAGCGGAATCGAGATTGCATGCATCCTTATGTGACCTTTGAAGCGTCTGGACAGGCAAGGGTCAGATCTTATTAAGAATGCGCGAAGGCGCCACCTTTGTAATGACCATTAGTTACAACTTTTATGATCATTACATGCATAAAGATCTTCTACTAGGTACCTGGCACGCGAGTGCGGATATCAAGTTCCCACTACAGGAAAATCTATGCTATATTATGTGCCCACCCAGGTACCTACTACCTGCTTGGTGCCCAGGGTAGTGTGGCCATGCACAAGCACTAAAGTGGGCCTCAAAACCCAGATGGCGCCTTCGCGCACTCAAAGGGGCGCACCACAATCGGCGGTGGTATTTTGTGCCGTGCACTAAAGCAATTAGATGAATGGTCAATCTCCATCCAGAATGGGTGCAGTGGGCGCAGCGAGTGCGCTCCAACCGGCCCGCGAATAAGCTCAAAAATACCCCAATGGGTATCGCACCTGGTAGGTGTCGTACAGTACCTCCCCGTACGCGCCGGGCAATTGGGCCAGGGTCCCTCGTGTTGTCGTCACCCTGAGGTCAGCGAGCAAGACCTGCTAGCGATGTGCAGGGGAATGTCGGGAGCCAGACACATGGGGTTGCGTGCACTCTTTGCTGTTGCTCGAGCCTTGATCGCTGCTGGCTGGTCAATCAAGTTGCATGGCACGCGTATCTGTCACATCCTGGCGCGCTGTAGAGCAAACATATGCCCATACGGGCTGGGCTGGGCTGCCTTGCCACGTGAAGTTCGTCTCCATCTCCGCCCGCCCACCTTCCTCAAAAACCTGCCCACTCCTGCCACTTCCTGCAACTTCCTGCCACTTCTGCAGGCCTGCCCCGCTTTGCTAACAGCTGTATGTAAGCAAGCACTTTGGTCAGATGCATGTGCAATGATTCGTCCTCGTTTTGGGCGACGGGGCAGTACAGAAAACCACTCACATGACGAGTGCTGCAGCTGACAGTTGGTCGAGGACGGCGTGTATGTCATATGTTATATCAGCTTTGCGCTCTCTCATCGTGGAATAAGGCTACAGGAGCTTACCGCAGAAGCGTCATAATTCATATATTGCATCATTCGCACATGTGAGATGCTTCCGCTACGATTGTGCAACGCCATTGATTGGCAGAGGCTTGGACTAGTCGACTAAGTACCTACGGATAGTCTAGACTCCAAAAGCCACACAACTGTTCGGCCGGGGGAGACACGTTGTTCTGACCCTGCAATATGCACAGTGTGCTCCTTGGGGATTGTCAGCCACAAAGTTGGATTGATTGGCGTGAGAACCACATCATTACTTGTGAGCACCCCCCAATGAAGAGACTAGAGCGCAAGCTGGTTGGCTTAGAACAGCCATTTCATAGTGGGCCCCTCTCATACATATCCAATCAGACCGGTCCATCACACAGCTTCTACATACACACCATGGTCCCCGCACTCGACTCACGAAGCGATAATGTGGCTTACACATCAGCACCTAATTTACGGAGGAAGTGAATGATGCCAATATCGGAGAACCTCTGGCACCATCCGATGGTTCCTCGCACTTTGCTCAAATGTATGCTCCTTTCTCCAGAAGGGCAACCGGCGCGGGACGATACTCGGCCGACCACAAGGACAGGGCAGGGCAGGGGTTGAGGTTGAGAGCGGACATTTACGGAGACTATTGGAAGGAAGCATTGGAGCAACGAAGAGCCATTTTAGCTCTGAGAGAACTTCTCCAGAACTGAGACGCTGACTCAAACTGTCCGCTAGACTCATCCACCTGTTCTGTCAAGCGGGATGTGCTTGGACTAGTTAGTGCGCTTGGTTGTCTTCAATTCCCAGATGGGCACCACGATTTCACGCTGCTCATTGCTGGCGACCGGGCAGAAACAGACCATCCCAGGAGCGTGGGGTTTAATGGCGCATGCCGATGCGACATTACTGCCTCGAATGCAAAGGACGAAGGTGCAAACCTGAACGGGTATGTGTGTGCGTGGGCTCTTCCCTCCGCTAGGCAACTAAGACAAGGATCCTCCCAGTCTCCCCGGCCTGAGTTCTGCGTCTCTACTCGGAGCATGCTGGATGGGATGGCATGCATTCGAATCGACTGCACGAGTTCCCTGAGTGGCTCTGAGATTGTGGTGGCATTCCAGAGCAAGAGTTTCAGTCTAATCTACGGGTTACCTGTCAACAGTTTGGCAGTGTACGGAGTAGGACGGGCCTACTAATCAAGCAATTGGGCCGCTGGTGCTACAGCTCAACCATGCTGTTTCACAATCGACACCAGAGTCACGAGAAAGAAAACGCTCCTTGGCGGGGAGGCTCAGGCACATTCATGTCTCGGTGTGTGCAAGTGTCTTGTCTGTCTTTGACGCCTTGTCACTCTTCACGCCACAAATGTGCCCAACTAGGCTGAGTCCCCGGCAGGTTGAACGAATTAGCAAGCCACCATTCAGCTTTCATGTGAGACCAGGGCAAATTCAGCAACGTTTTTGCCGTGAGTGGAATGCGTGGCAATAGATTTGTCTGCATGCCATGCACGGCTCACCTTGTCCACTTACTCCATCCATGAGGTCAGGCTATCTGCACACAGTGTGTCCAAAGGTCATTGAAGTATCTGCCAAACTTGACGAAGCGTGGCCAAGTAAATCACAGTCAACAATGGGATAATAAGTATGCAGCAGACGACGCCGAAATGCGTGGTCAGATATCGTTACACCAATTATCTCTTGTAGATATCCCAAGGCCACTTCATAGGTAAGCTCGCCTCATAACTCACGTTATTGCTGCTCCTGGATTCCGTCTTCTCAACGCGACGCTTGGGCATTGGCATGATAGCATTTGCCACCAATGACACCATACATTCATGCACAAATCCATTCAACAGGACTTTGAATTCTGCTCTGTTCAGTTGCGAGCAGGAGCCTCTGGGAGCAACTGCGATTGTGAGACATTGGCCAATGAGCAGCTTTCTCAATATTCCACGGGCCGGTTCCTGACTTGACGCCAGCTGTTTGAATCTCGCTAGCCTGTTTCGCCCTAATGAATTGCCACGAAACCAGCTCGATTGATGTCTTGGACGGGAAAGTAAATCAAAATCATTCCGATGCAGTCGATGAGTAGCCGAGACAAGAGCTTGTACCAAAACAAGTTATTATCAGGCCTTCCCTTCCTTACTCTTTGGGCGCAGAATTGCAGTTTGCTTATGGTAATTTCATGGCGAAATTATCATTTGTACTATGGAAAAACTCTGGGGGAGGATGGTCTCCAGCATTGTCTAGCTGTCCTACCCAAAATGATCTGGGATCTCATGTTGCTGGGCTCTTACCGGTTGTCTCAACGCCATCTCTGACATTTAATCAATCACAGCGCCACATTCTCCACCATCGTCATTCAAGCAGGGTGGAGGGCGTGCCTTGAAAGTTAAAAAGTGAAAACCAGGAAAAGCAAGGAGCACATGCTGAAAGGTATATCCGTATTACGCGACAACAGCTGCCTGGCTGGAGACTAAAAAATCCCGTGCGTCTGTGTTGGTCCAGGTTGCTGACATAGGCCGGCCAACAGGGGACGGTACAGTTGACATTCCCCAGTCGCCGGCTGTCTCAACAGGACAGACTTGCGTAAATAGTTTTAAGTCATTGTATTAGCTATTTGTCAGCACACCTTGGCCCCGTCCCAGTAAAGCAAAGCAAAGCAAAGCTCTGACCAGAATGAGAGCCTGGATTATGCCTGTCCAGTTCACAGCAGAACAGCACCATGTAATTCCAAATTACCTGCAACTCTCCACCATAGGATGTGCCATTTTCAGAAAACTTGCCGACGACCTATGATGCTTGTTGGGGACATGATGGAGTGAGTGCAGGTATCTCCGTACCTATCCCTTTGGCAGGGATGTGGGCCAATTAGGACAAGGCTAAATAAAAGGTACTTATTTTTATAGGGGAACGTCACTACAATAGAAGTACTAGCAATCAATCTCCGCATGCACAAAGAGATACATTATATATATTGCAGCTATAGCGCGTTTTTCGCACCTTTAGCTGGGTACCTACCCAGGTAGTTAGCTATATCGCGAGAGGCCTTACCTAAACGCTCTCAAAAGCAGTAGCTAAGCCTCACCAAGAGCTCTTTGTTATAGAGGTCGCTGCTAATAAAGTTACTTTTATCCTCTTTAGCAGACATCGCAAAAACCGTTATACAGGTAGTGTTCCCTACCTATATAACGCGTTCTAGCCGAGCTATTAGGGAGGTTTCGAGGTACCTAGCATGTACCGAGAAAAGGTGTGGGGCCGCGACGAGCACTGCCAATACTAAATGAGTACGTAAACACGCAGCAACGGATTTTTGAATACGCAGCAGCAACTAGGCCTAAAGCGGAAGAAGTGCCCCCACACACAAGTTTATATGTAACAGTACATTTCACATTTCTTACATCTTAGCCTGTAAAATGCACTGCACTATAGAAAAAAAAAATATGTACTCTTTTATACTAATTTATATATAAAGATACCTCCTTAGGCCTAAGGTAGACAATGTACTCTTCTATACTAATTTATATGTAAAGATACCTCTTCAGGTCTTGTACTACGCCTTCAATCTAAAGAGAGAATTGTAAGAAGTACCTCTAGGTTGAAATTAGGTGGAGAGATACCTCTTCCACTTTAGGCCTAGTTGCTGCTGCGTATTCAAAAATCCGTTGCTGCGTGTTTACGTACTCCCAGTAAATGTGGCAATCCGCATCCGGCGCGAACTAATTGCGCGAGTGGACCCAAGGCCACGGGGCTCGCCTCGGTGCAAACCGAATTGTTGGATCCCAAGCCGCTTAAGCCAAGCCCCAAGCTAATCTGACAAATGTTTTTCCCCGAAAAAAAAAAAAAAAAAAAAAAAAAAGGTGTATTTTAATGGTCGTCGCAGAAGAGTGTGGGGCCCCTTGTTGAGAACGTGAGATCTGCCGCGCCTTCCCATTCCCCAGCTAGCTAGCTAGCTAGCAGCTACCGGGGAACGGGAGCACGGACAACAACAGCAATCAACAACAAGGGTGGTGAAGTGTTTTTATTGTTGTTATTATTAAAACACAGAGACGTAGACAGGTACCTGGCCGAATCGCTCTCGGGACCGTGACGTTTCCATTGTAGGGTCCGCGGTTGGACAACGATGCTTGTGTCGAGAGCGTTTTGGCAGAGGAGCCAGCCATCAGCCATCCGCGGTGCGGGGCGACAAGGTGTCGTCCTGGGCAGGAACGACCAGTCCATGATTCAAATCCATGTCCGGTCGAACCACGCACGGAGGGGCTCTGGAAAGAACGCACGTCAGCAACAGCGCAGCGCGGTTGCCTTGTCGGGCCGGTCGGTACGTGACCGTACAAAACGAGCAACCTGCCCCCGGGCTTCCCCAGGCACGGCGACCCAGGGTAGGCCACCCATGTCGAGGGCCCAAAACACACGTAGAGGTTCAGCGTTGGAACTCGTGCTCGAAAAAGGCCGTCATCCATCACATGAAATTCTGCACCACGCCACACTCTATCAAGCACGGCGATAGAAAAAACAAGAAGGAAAAAACGAACAATATAAAAACTCAATCGTACACCACAAAGCCATCCCACTGAAAAGTGCCGCAGCCACCCCCGCCATTCGACGCTACACACCTCGAGCTCCCACCGCGCATTGTCTTGCCTTCCCGACCGCCAAGAGATTCAACCAAAGTAATAATCAATAATCACAAACCCATCATGGAAAAGAGGGAATAGGGAGAAGAAAAAAAAAGAAATGTAAAACATTTAACGCGGGAAAGGGACAAGATGTAGGTAGGGATGTCGGGAGACGCACAGCAGAGGGGGATCCCTCTGCAGAAACTAGCGAACAACGGAACGCACTAGTTCACCACGGACGAGGAGGAAAGACAAACCAGGAGGGAATACGACGTTGAAGCCATGGTAATTACACCAAAACTGCATCATGCATGCATTTACGCCATGCTACTACGAGCAAGAAGGGGGGGGGGGGGGGGTGGGACCAAAAAGCAAAAGACGGGCTTTCCCAGGCCCGAAAA
>KQ061689.1:645643-676874 GCA_001008035.1 Atkinsonella texensis
TGGGGGTGATGCGACCAAATAGCAATAGACGGGCTTTCCCAGTCCCGAAAAGCAATGACGGCACCTCACTAGTGTGCAAAGTAATTGGAATTCAAAAGGGAGACGGGAAATGGTACAATCACACTTTATTACAGTCGCGTGTATGCGCTTTTTATTTGCGTTTCAGTCCCGTTCACTGTTCCTGCAGCTACAGTGGCTAATTTCCGCGACATATGGACCATGTTGCTGCAGGCCCAAATGAAAAAACTGTACATTAGATTGTATCAAGGGGATGGGAAAAAGGGGCGAGGAGAGTTTTGAGCGTGATTGGCTTTGGGGGACGTATGCTCCATCCCGAGGGCAACGGGTGTTTCCACGTCGTGCATATGATACGTACGATTCGCAGCTTGCAATATTGTCTTTGTGGTTGTTTGAGTCATCCATGATCCGTCTGTTGCTTGCCCTTACCATGGGTGTTTCGGCATACTTGGATTGCATGTAAACGGCGGAACTTCCTTCACGAAACAACTCGAAATGTCGGCGGAGCTGTCGTTGGCACTGGACGAGTAACTAGTCGTAGTAAGAACGAAATAAATTTTCACTGAATCTTATTGCCTAATCTCATAAATCGTCATTCCCACATCCTTCTTCATGAATTGCCGTCTTGTAGTGGAACTTCCATATGCTTTGTACACACGAAACAAAAGGCCTGTGAACAATTCTCCAAAGGTGACCTTGCCAAAAAAAAAAAAAAACTGAAGAAATGCCGTTTTCGTTTTCGTTTCCTCAGAACATCCTCATCAATGCCATTCATTACCCTAGTCCGTAACCAAAGGTAACCGAAGTTTATTCGTCTGGTCTTGTCCTTGTTCTAGAAATCAAACTCCGGCCGGAAGATGTCTGGATCGACGCCAACAACCGTCTTCTCAGCTAGATCCCGGCGTCCCATTTGCGTAAACACCCGTCTTAGAGTGTCATAGAGCGTGCTGCTGCGGTTCTGTGCCGACAATCGATCCATAACATCGTCGACACTGCCGTCGGCGTTGTCGCCCAGAATTTCGTATGCCTTGTTGCGACCTGACTTCTCGATGGACTTGTGCATCTCGAGAGCCTGCAGCAAGTGACTGGCCGCTTCTTGGTGGCAGTTGATATTGATACAGCTGACTCCCAGATTGTACCGGGCACGAACGAAGTTGGGCGCGAGGGAGAGCGCCCGCTCATATGCTGCAATTGCTTCTTCGGATCGTCCGCTGTTGGCTAGGGTGGCGCCCAGTCGATTCCAGAGAAGGTGAACCTGCTCCTGCTGGTTCCAAGTACCCAACTCGGATGAGTGTAGGGCTGATTGGAAGCAGTCGACAGCTTTCTCGTACTCCTCGGCGGCATAGAATAAGACACCTAATCCGACTTGCACGTCGGGGTCCATGTGTTCCCCATCAGGACTGAGCTGAGCAGCCTTGATGTACGAGTTGGTCACCTTCTCGTGCAAGAGCTGCCGATCGGTGAAGCCCATCTCGGCTGTAGCATGCAGATCCTTTGGACCCAGGATGTTGGGATACCTGACCGCCAGCCAACGTTCGAGCGTTCGGAAAGCTGTGTTGTCGTACCCCTCGTTAGTATATGAAACCGCCAGGGCCATCAAAGCCTCCAGGTTGTCTGGGTCAAGCCTCAAGGCCTGCTCCAGTGCGCGAATGGCAGCCGTCTCTTTCTCGTTCTGGGCCTGTGCTTTCCCTAGATATACCCACGCCTCAACGTGTTCTGGATTCTGCTGGACAGCAGCTTCAAATGCCAGAGCAGCAAGTGATAAGTTGCCTCCTTCCTTCATAACACGTACGCCTTCGTCAAATGCATTCTTTTCATTGTTGAAAAGGTTTTCTTGCTCAAAGAGATAGTCCGTGGCCACGGGATCGCCGAATCGGGCCCAACCTCCCGGGGGGGTGAAGTTGGGAACGTTCTCGTTGCTCCATTCAGTATCGAAATGATCGAAAAAGGACTCGTCGTTGACCATGGAACCAGCAGAAGCCGTCTCAGCTTGGATTCCCTTCCAGAGGGATTCGAAGTCACCGAACTCATTAGTTTCAGATTGCATAGCCTTATCCATCTCATCCAGCTCCCGCTCAGCAGCGTTGGCCTCTTCTTGTTCCTTGAGCTTCTCTGCTTCCCGGTCCTCCAGCTCGAGTCGGGCGAATTGTTCCTCCCACTTGCTGTCATCCAGCTCCGTCAACTTGCCCTTACCCTTGCCCTCAGGCTGCTGCTGCTGCTGTGGTTGATAGAGCGGCTGCTGATTTTCATACATGGGCTGGAACATATTCTGGCCATATCCCATCCCCATGTTCGACATCAAACCGACGCCCATAATTGGCCGCTGAGGCATCTGGCTCGGCATGGTGGTAGATTGCATGGAGCTGGATCTGGCAGACGGAGCTTGGCCACTCATTTGGAATCGCGCAAACTCGTCAGCAGCGAAGTGAGCTCCAGAGGAGGGTTGGAAAGCCGACTGCATGCCAGTTTGGCTGTTGAAATCTTGTGCCCACGACGGGGACGCTGAGCTGGCGCGCATGGGAGCATGTTGTAATTGATTGAGCCCCGGACCGGCATGCATAGGAAATTCTTGCTGGAGGCTCGGAGCGCTGTTGAGAAAACCGTTCATCATCTAAATCAGTAGATCATTGCTGTCAGCACAACACAATCCCAAATCAGACAACGAGAAGTGCGCCAAGTTTCGGCTGCAACGCCAGCCACCCATCCGACTTTACCTCGTCTTGTGGCGCATTAGCAGCCTGACTTCGAAAGCCGCCCATCTGACCTCCAGGCCCTCTTCCAACGAGTCGGTCTCTCTGTAGAGTCTTGTCATCTTGAACATGCTTCTGAAACTGGCCCAAGGGATTTCCCGTCGTGGAGCACTCAGCTCCTCCCATGAACGACATGATGTTGAGGAGATCTCACGAGGTGCTGGCGGGGTCGCGGAAACAGATTGGCAAGACGATAAGAGGTGCCTGGGTAGTTACACAAAAAGAGGTTTGTCACGGCGATAGGAAGGGTAGCATCAACCAAAGAAAGCAAGAATGTCAAAGGAGCTTGGAGGTGAGAGGGAAAAAAGACAGATGACTTTTGAGAACTTGAAATATCTGGGCAGGTTAGTGGGGTAAGCTACCGAGGCACGGCACAGAAAGATTCCTTTCGGTGGGCAGGCAGTTTGGTTGTCACACTTTAGGCCGCCATGCGGTGGCCAAGATTGAAACGTACACGTGACTGACCACAGGTGACACCGCGGGGTCATCAGACCAACAAGAAGGGGTTCGGTGAACGGGACAAGGCCAACGGGACAAGGCCAGAAATAGGATACTTATCGATAAGAGATAACGGGGAAATTTTCCAAAGTCGCACTATGCCGGTTCAACTTTTTTTTTCCCCCTGGGCGGCCAGGCCAGCCTTCTTTGGGACTGCCACGACTAGAACTCATTTTTGCTACCTGTACTGACCTCATCGCTAAAATTACTCTCGAGATGCTACGCCAAGTGTATGTGAATGCGGAAGAAAAAAAAATAAAAAAAATTCGCCCTTTGAATCAGGAATCCCTGTGTACGACTGACTTTTTCATCATCTAGAAAGCCTCGCAACGCTCGCTCAAAGCGTGCCCTGGAGAAACGAGAACCCAAGGCCATTGAAAACCCGAAGCAATGTCTCTTCCTCCGCGGAACGTCCTGCTCGCAAATAGTGCAAGACGCTCTCAACGACCTCCACTCTCTTCGCCTCCCGCTCGCCAAGAAGTTCACCAAGAAGAACGCGATCCACCCGTTCGAAGACGCCAGCTCACTCGAGTTCTTCTCCGAGAAGAATGACGCCAGCCTGCTCGTCTTCGGCAGCAGCCAGAAGAAGCGGCCGCATGCCATGACCCTCATCCGCACGTTCGGCTACAAAGTCCTCGACATGCTGGAGCTGTACCTGGACCCGGAGACGTTCCGGACCATGGCGCAGTTCAAGAACAAGAAATTCGCCGTCGGACTGCGGCCCATGCTCCTGTTCGCGGGCACCGCGTTCGAGAGTCCCGTGGCGAACGAGTTCACGCTCGCCAAGAGCATGCTGCTGGATTTCTTCAAGGGCGAGCCCTCGGATAAGATTGACGTCGAGGGTCTGCAGTACATCATCTCCGTTACGGCGGAGGACATCTCGGGCGATGGGGACGCGAAGCCCCGGATCCATCTGCGTGCATACATGATCCACACGAGGCGCAGCGGCCAGAAGCTCCCGCGGGTGGAAGTAGAGGAGATTGGGCCCAGGATGGATTTCCGGGTCGGCAGAGTCAAGGAGGCGGATGCGTCCATGCTCAAGGAGGCCATGAAGAAGGCGCGCGGCCTGGAGGAGAGGACGAAGAAGAACATCGTCACTGATTCAATGGGCGACAAGATTGGAAGGGTTCATCTGGGCAGACAAGATCTCAGCGAATTGCAACTGAGGAAGATGAAAGCTCTCAAAAGGTCGCGGGGCGTTGAGGACGACCTGGTGGGAGATGATGTGGCGGAGCATGTCAAAAGAGTCAAGTAAAGGGATTCAAAAAAGTGAGCGATGGTTGGTTTGCTATCGTGCATTCTGTATCAAATGGTCCTGTTGGAGTTTGCGGCGTTTTACGGTACATGTCATGATTGTCTTTGTCGGCTAATTCTATCATACTTGATCATGATTGATCTCGTCTTCCTAGAAAACTTGTCCTTGCGCAATGTGAGACTCTGCAACTAATCAACGCCCCTGATATGCCAATGCGCTATTTCGACAACTCTCTGGTGTTGTGGGTTCGGTATAATGTAAAGCCAATCAGCACAGTAACGCATTTGTCTACCAAGAAGCTCCAATGACGCCACCAATTTAACCCCTGAATGATTCCACAGTATACCAATCGTTCTTGCTCATCCCCAGGATCGGTCAAGAAGCACTTGTAGTATGAATGAATGGCTCCAGTTCTAATTCGCACCCTGAAGTAATGCTTCTGCGCCGTGGCCCACGTCAATACTCCATAATCATGCCAGGGAATATTACAATGAAGAAAACAAGACCAGCCCCGCGCGAGGACCTGGCCTTTGGTCATATACCTTAGTCCAGGGGTGCAGTCATAAGTTCCAGCTCTGCCTGCGTGGAAGCGGAAGAGGGGGCAGCCGCTTGATTGCTGGTAAGCTTGGAAAGTAGCTCGATGTGGCTCAGCATCGATTCCGAGAATCCCTTGCTCGCCTCAGCCTCCTGCTTATAATCCACTCCCCAAATGTCAGGCGGAATCGCGTCACCGTCCCACAGGGCAATGCGGATGGGCCATTCCAGGTGTTGCCACCAGTCTGAGCCGGTTTCGAATAGGCTCACCAAGCCCATGACCTCACGTCGGGACACATCTTGGAGCCACCACACGGGATCCATGCGCTTGAAGAGAGCGAAGAAACAGGCGAGGATAGCCAGAGCCCTCGGCCGTTTCTCATCCATCACCTCAACAAATCTTCGAGACACGCTGGCAGGGAAGGCGAGTGCGGCTGGTGCATAGGGGCTCTTGTGCGCCCAATTTAACACGCTGATGGCGTGAAAGTATCCTTGATGCGTAGCGGTTACTTTATCATCAGGCTCGTTTGCTAATTCGTCGTCCAGGTTCTCTAGAAGATGGCCGAAGAAAGAATTCGGGTTGAGCGGGTTCAGATCCAGCTGAAAACTAGGCTGTGAGTCAATGACAGCCTGCACAATGCTGCTGTTTCGTATCCACTGCCAGGACGAAGCAACAACAGTCTTGACACCTTGGAATGCGTGAAACCATGCCATGGGCAAAGTGTAGCGGTTTGAGCCAGGGCTATCCGTCGCTTCCGCGTCGTCCTTGATGAAGATTCGTGACGCCGTAGCTTGAAAGGCAATGAGGGAGGCGGTCAGAAATAGGGCCTCGGCATTATCGGCTGTGATGCCCTTGTCGAGGGTATCAACGTATGCGGCTAGAGTCGAGGCCGTGTAGGCATGTGAAGCCTGGACCAAGGATTTGTCGGTAGGGTTTTGCGAGCGCAGGTGCAAAGCGGCGACGCACAGCATGGCATCCGCAAGATATATCTTTCCTCGGAATGCCATGTCGGGTACAGCTCGTTGCCAGATTCCATCTGTGGCAGGAGAGTTTGTGAGCAGAGTCTTGCATGTGCTTGTCGTGTACTGGTGCAGGAGACGCAACTCTAGAAGCCTGTCCACAGGGCGAAGCGCTTCCGGTTCTGGCGAAACAGTTGACTGCGGAACAGCCGGTGTCGCGCACATGTGCGTAGGCGAGGCCACAGAAGGCGATGCCCCAGCTGCACTCAGAGTCACGGTTGGTGTAGATGCTGTAGTAGGGCTGAGAGGCCCCAACGGGACTGGGGTGGCAAGCTCATCGAGCACATGGCGGCTCTCAAAGTCACAGAGAACACCATGTTTGGAGCAGTTTCCACAGCGTGGGTGAACTTCGTCGCACTGGGATCGCCAAGACGGGACTTTAGCCTCTAAACCTCTCTTCGAATACCTGACTTATCCCTTCTGCCTTGATTTAAAAAAGGGAAGAGGAGACAGGCGGATAGTTCAGGGCGGTGAAACGAGCTCTGCAGCTTGCGACTGAACTCACCTTGATCTTCCTGTTCTTACACCTCCGACAGCCAGCGCGAGATTTCTTGTGAGAACGTCTGGGTGGCATTATATATATTGTCACACCAGTGGAGGGCCTGGCAAGTCCGGGAAGGAAACCTGACAGGCGACCATGCCGATCGTATGGCCAGCTTCGGCCACAGACTCGGGAATGTGTGAGTTGAGTTCTATCGCGGTATGCCTTCTCGCCGCACAAGCCACGTGGTAGATTCGATGGAATCACTTCCAAATGTACTAGAACCAAAAACTCAGGTGCAGGTGCAAAGCAACAAAGCCAGACTATGATATGACTTTCCTCACTAGAGCCCAGCGGCGAGGGTCATATTCAGCCTCGACGGACGGTGAAGCCTGTTGGGAAGGGGAAGTGAAGTAGAAGAGGTCGGGCCAACAGGCATGGCCACAGAGCCAGCCGTCAGCCACATATCGACACAGCCACCTAAGTCCACGCGGAAGCCACGAGGAGCCCACATTCCTCGTGCGAACAACACGCACCCATAACATATGCATAATATAGTCCAACTACTGAACAAGTTTGCAAGCCTACTTCACAGAGGCGTTTTAGTAATTTCTCCGTATTGCGGCAAGCCTCGATTTTCCCCGTCATATATCCCGGCACAACCATTCAGGGGTTATGTCGTATTACCAGATGTGATTAGTAATCATGGCGGGAAAAGGTGCTGCTTGCCGGGTAGCCACACGGAGTCTGCTTCTCGAAGCATTGGAAAGACGGGAAAGCGGTATTCAGCAGACGCCTCATGTTTTGTCGTGACGATGACGTCCCCCCCTTCGGAAACCTTGTTTTCCAGGGAACGCAAGCAACCATCATGTGCCCGCAGCCGTGCCCACAGCCGTGCCCACACACCACACCAAGTGCTGCTGAGATTGAGACATGCCCAGCTGCGGGCCGTCAAGGTAGGCATAGCTGAGTAGCTGATAATCTACATTGATTAAAGCCAAAAACGCAATCCTATCACGACCTAGGTACCTACGTCGAATGTACGCACCTAGGACCAGATCCGGGGGCACTGACGCCTTCTCCCCATCGGATCAGTCAAGGGCGTGGGGGCCAGCCAGCCATCTGATTGGTCCCGGCGCAAAGCGCCAACATCTCCCTTTGCCACGGCAGGGCTGCACAACGGCAAGCCGGATGGTCGGACGAGAGCGCCAGGGCGGTTTAACAGGCTCAAAGGGGCGGTCGAGGGTCATTGCTGCCATTCATGTCTGCGGTCTGGCGTCATGCAACGCGGGGGCTCAGCCGCAACAGATTCCATTTGTCACGCTTATCTGACGTCGGGCACCAGGGACCGCGCTAAACTACCTAGGTAGCCGGTAGCGTTACTAATCCAATCCAGGCCACATCCGGGCTAGGCATGATGGCACAATTTAAAAACGTCGTGACGGCAGGGCAAGGCATGTACTTTAAGACGATAGCTCCACCAAGCCCCTCTCTGTTAGCAAACATTTCTCACTCTTGACGGGAATATATATACACATCTGGTCCATCTCCTTGCGTTTCGTCAGAACCTCTGCCACACAATTTCGATTTCGATTTGTTCCGTTGGCGCGTCTGGCAAACACCAGCAATCCGTCTCAACTAAGATCCATCTGACAAATCGACGACTGCAAAGTACTGGAGTATAGCCCCTCCATCGCCCCTCACCTTATCATATCACATCAATCGCTGGCGCCAAGGAAAAAAAAAAAAAAAAAAAAACCTCCCCGAATTCAGCGAGCGAGCAGCTTCTCGCCAGGACCACCCGAGGATCAATTCTCTCGGAAACAAACCCATAATTCCGCTTCCCTACCCGTCCGACTTCAAATCAACCGCAGACATGTCGCCGCCTATGACCTCAGATCCCGTCTCGACACCCCCTCATCCTCCCTCTCCCGTCCACGGCTTCGGTACGCTCGCCGTGCACGCCGGCTCGCCGCACGATCCTCACACTGGCGCCGTCATCGAGCCCATCTCGCTGTCCACCACATTCGCCCAAACGGCTGTCGGCAAGCCCATCGGCGATTTCGAGTATTCGCGCTCCGCGAATCCCAACCGTACCAACTTCGAGGCCGCTGTCGCCGCTCTCGAGCATGCCCGCCATGCCCTCGCCTTCTCCAGCGGCAGCGCTACCACCGCCAACATCTTGCAAAGTCTCGCTGCCGGCAGCCATGTCATCTCCGTCTCCGATGTCTACGGGGGCACTCATCGCTACTTCACGCAGGTCGCCAAGGCTCACGGCGTCAAGGTAACCTTCACTCCCGAGATCGAGGTCGACATCAGTGAGCACATCAACGACCAGACCCGCCTCATCTGGATCGAGTCTCCCTCAAACCCTACCCTCCGCCTCGTCGACATCCGTGCCGTCGTCACGGAAGCTCACAAGTACGGCATTCTGGTCGTCGTCGACAACACCTTCCTGTCTCCCTATGTTCAAAACCCTCTTGATCATGGCGCCGACATTGTCGTTCACAGTGTCACCAAGTACATCAATGGCCACAGCGACGTAGTCATGGGCGTCGCCGCTTTCAACAGTGACGAGCTCAAGACCCGCCTGAGCTTCCTCCAGAACGCCATCGGGGCCGTTCCCTCCGCCTTTGACTCATGGCTGGCTCACCGCGGTCTCAAGACGCTGCATCTCCGTGCTCGTGAAGCCACCCGCAACGCTACCGCCGTTGGTACCGCCCTCGAGGCCTCTCCTCACGTCATTTCCGTCAACTACCCCGGCCTTGACTCCCATCCCCACCGTCACATTGCCCTAAAGCAACACCGCGACGGCATGGGTGGCGGTATGCTGTCCTTCCGCATCAAGGGTGGCCACGCCGCTGCCGAGCGCTTCTGCCAGGTCACCAAAATCTTCACTCTTGCCGAGTCACTAGGAGGCATCGAGTCCCTCGTCGAGTTGCCCAGTAGCATGACCCACGCGGGTATCCCCCTCGACCAGAGAGAGGCCGTGGGTGTTTTTGACGACCTTGTCCGACTGAGCTGTGGTGTAGAAGACGCAGAGGACCTCAAGAATGACGTCCTTCAGGCCCTGGAGCGCGCCGTCATGAACACTGCTAAGAATGGCGTCTCCAACGGCGTCAATGGACACTGAGAGCGGATAAAAGAGCAAAGAACATGGTTAAGTAATGGGTTTCATGATGCATAATTTTTCATTAGAGTCTAGAGGCAAATCTCATTTCAATCAGCAGAGAAGCTACCAAGCGCGATGTAAAAATACTGGACTTTATTAGGGTATAATCAAAGACATTAACGAGGAGAAAAAGGAGAACAAAAGGTTCACTCACGGATCGAATATGAGCGTCACGCTTTACCTGCACCACCTAGAATTTGATGGCATTCTTATTTTTCCTTATTGACTTTGGCCATTCACTTGGTACAGTACAGTAAGACATAACTTGTCACTTCCCTCATTGCATCCTGCCGTTTGATAAGAAAGGTGTTGAAAACGACGTAGGGTATTTTATATGCAGTGCGCAAACTTCCAAGGGCAAGCCAGTGATATCAAGATCCCAAAAAAAAAAACCCGGGATTGAGGGGAGGGGAGGAGAAAAAAAGGAAAAAAAAAAAAACGGAGACCAAAAAAAAAAAAAAAAAAAAAAAAAAAAAAAAAAAAAGACGCCGCCACTCCTAGCTTGAGGTGGTGAATGATGAGTCCCAAAATCGTGATTTCCATACTATTACTCTCACCACGTGAACAATTAGATGTGCCTACCTTTCACCGTTTGAATCCTTCAAGGCTGATCTTGCTGTGTGTCATCCAAGGAAGGGGTATTATGTAAATTATCCGCATATTCGTTGGCCATGCTGTTCTCAGCGGTCCACTCACTCCTCCTGGTATGGATCTCGTTCATTCCCTGGCAAGCCGTCTCTGCAATATAATGCAGTTCGTCGAGTGTCCCCGAATTGCAATTGTGAAATATGCCGTCGATGCTCTTCTGCCATTCCGAAGTGGTGTTATCGATGGTCGTCTGATGAGCATTCGTATCGTACTCCTCCACGCGCAGTGCCCTCGTCCTCGGCCGGAGCGTGTGAATGAGCAAATCGTTCTTGGAATCTTTAGGCAAGTACTCGACTGGTACGCCCGATGGCATATTAGGCTGATGGATGCCCATGACCACTTCGACAAAGCGCTGAGAGACACTTCGGCCGAGACCACACGGGTCGATGAGGTCAAACTCTGGTTGCACGGATATGTCTTCGCGCAGATAGTGGTCATAGGCGAGGAAGGAGGCCCGGCAGATTCGCAATCTGGAAGCAGCAGCACGGAGGGCCATGGCCATCCACTGGTAGTCTTCTGCTGGGCGCTGATTTGGGACGCCTATCCAGAGAACCCTGCGGGAGTCTTGATTCCAGGCTCGAGACTGTTCTGTCTTTAGGTAGACCTCATTGAGGTACAGCTCTTCAACGGTCTCACCAAATACCTCGGCGGCTTTGAGAAACGACTCGGGGAGGATCTCGAGACGTTTCAGTTCAAGGCACCTGATGCTGGAAAAGTGCACGCGCGGAGCGGGCAAAGAGCGCGCTCTCCAGTCTTCCACAGGGAGTTGCCAGAAACGTGTTTGTTTCAAGCCCCTCGGTGGTCGATCGTCGTGATCCATGCCCACTAGACACAGGGTCTTGAGATGGTCGGCATGTTCGATGACGTCCCATAGACAGGACCCGAACAGGCCAGCACGATGCGGCTCGACATCATGCCGGCGCAAGGTCATGACGAGGTGGTCCAGCACGGCCACGACTGACATGATGTTTACCACATCGCTCGGGTTCATCCATAGGCTATAGATGGTCACATCGGTAACATTCTCGAGGACCAGTATCTTGAGACTGGCGGAATCCTCCTCGGGCCGTGCTGCGAATGCCTTGAGGGTGTTGGCGAGAATCATGGTCGCGGCATTGCAATGCCGGCCGACGAGCTGGAAGGGGAGGTTGAGACGAAGACTATGAACGTCGCGACAGTTGAAGAGGATTGTTTCCACCATTCTGTAGTAATCTGTTTCGGTGAAGGAGCTCTCGTTCATGCAATACTTTTTATGCATGGCTTGGCAGAAGCCTGCCATGGAGGGAACCCGTGAAAAGACGGTTTCCAGAAAGTCAACTTCCACTAGGTAGGCAAGACCGTCAGCATACATGTCACGGTCTGATACTTGGGGCCGTGTAGCGAAAAAAAGAAATGCAAAAGCCGGCAACACTTACTCTCATCCCGGAGAACCATCAAGTCTATGTACAGACTCTTGCAATGATAACCAATTGTCTGGAGAGCATCGACGTCAGGGCGGCGTACGTGGCTAGCCCTACTCATGCGTGAAAAGTCCAGGCCAAGCGTGCAGCAAGTAGAAGGCTTAAGGACCCGGTCGAACAAGCGGCAGACAAGGCGGAGGCTGAGAACGGTGTTCTTGGGACCCTGGGCGACACATTGCTGCAGAATGGCGTCGATCAGCTCCCGCGGGAGACGATCCATGATGTACTAGCGCGGAGAGGCAAGATCAGACCAAGGCAAGAGCAGCGAGCGGCCAGGAAGCACGGTAGCTCCTCATTTGTGGAATAGGGATCGATGCCGATGTCGACGCGTCGTTGATGGAGAAACACGGACCAGGAGGCGGTCCTAGAAGCTGGCGATGGGAAGCTCAAACACAGCGCACTAGTGGTGGAGCAGTGACAGTGACAATGAGGCGTGGGGTGGGCTGCACGTGAACAGAAACCGGATACGATAACCCACTTCGATGTACCGGGGTACCTACTTGCCTACCGGGTAGGGTAGGGCCGATGTTATCAGAGCCTTCAAATTTATGTGTAAAAGTCCTCGCCACCACCAACCACAAAGGAACAAGGCAGCAAACTGCGCATCGGCAACATTGCCCTCGTCAAATTTGAGCAAAGCGGCAGATTTACGCGAACATTGGCAAAAACCGAAAAAACCCTCCCCCCCCAATCCAAAACTACCTACCTAAGCAGAGCATGGTCGCAGGACTACGAGACCAGCTCCGTCGCGCCAAGAACTTCGCACGCTCATTCCTAGGCGGAACCTCTGTGCGACAATCAATCGAGCAGCCGGAAGCCGCAGAGTTATCCACGCCCACGAATGCCAAGCCAGACTCGCACCCAGACCATCCCCCCCAGTTCTCGGAAACCATGGTCGATCGCCCGGCCGAGGACCTCGTCACGACTTCGCAGAACAGCCTGAAGCGAAGCAGCCCTCACGATGAGCAGCAGCAGCAACACGACGCCGGCGGCGAGTGGCAGGTCGTGTCGCGCCCGTCCAAGAAGTCCAAGAAGGTGCCTCGCCCCGGGAAAGGAGGCTACCCGGCGCTGAGGTTCTCGCCCAATGCCCGGCTGCAGTCCAAGATCAACCTGAACAATCTGCGCGACCTGGTCACGTACATCTTCGCCGACGGCACTGGACCGCAATGGATCGGTGTCTCGCACAGACCGCAGTTTAGGAAGATCGTTGCCATCATGGTCCCCGGCCTGGAGGAAGCCATGTTCAAGGCCGATGTGGATTATGCGACCTACAACAACAACAACAACAACAAGACTGTTGACGACGACGGCAGCACCGAGGAAGAATCGCGAGTCGCAACCTCGCCGGATGACTACTACCCCCGCGCGCTCAAGAGGGAAGGCCTCCCGGAGCCATTGCAGCCGTTCGCAGACATGTTTCCGCATCTATGGCCTGTGCGGACACCAGGGGACGACAAGCATGGCAAGATGCACTCCCCCATGGCTGCGTTCCTCACGGCGCCGGCGCCCAAGGAAAAGACTTCCAAGCAGGGCGGCGTGAAGCCCGCCTGTGAGCCGCAAGGTTGGCGTAACGACAGGACGCCCATCGTCGAATTCATAGCCTCGGCGGACGAGCTAGCTGACAACGGGTTTTTCGTCCATCCGGCCCTCCTCCCCGATGGCGAACTCAAAGACAAGTTCACCGTCCCCGACGGTTGGGTCATTACCAAGGTCGATAAGCCGGAAGACGGAGACGTGCCTGACAGCGAGATCGAAAAGGGCAGCATCACCGCCGGCCGGCAAATCCTAGCTCTGGACTGCGAAATGTGTCTGACGGGGGAGAACGAGCTGGCCCTCACGCGAATCAGCATCGTCGACTGGGACGGCGAGGTGGTCATGGACGAGCTCGTCAAGCCAGACAAGCCCATCACCGACTACGTGACGCGCTTCTCCGGCATAACAAAGGCGATGCTCGCCCCCGTCACCACCACGCTCGCCGACATCCAAGCCAAGCTCCTCTATCTCCTCCACCCCCGCACCATCCTGGTCGGCCACTCCCTCGAGTCCGACACCAAAGCCATCCAGCTCGCGCATCCCTTCATCGTCGACACGTCCATGCTCTACCCGCACCCGCGCGGGCCCCCTCTCAAGTCATCCCTCAAGTACCTCGCCCAGAAGTACCTCGCGCGCGAGATCCAAAAGGGCGGCGCAGACGGCCACAACAGCATCGAGGACGCAAGGACCTGCCTGGACCTCGTCAAGCAAAAGTGCGAAAAGGGCAAGCTCTGGGGCGCGTCCGACGCCCAGGGCGAGAACCTCTTCCGCCGCCTCGCCCGCGCCGGCACAGCCTACAAGGCGCAAGGCGGCGACGCAGCAACGGGCGGCATCGAGGTCGGCAAGACCAGCGCCGCCGTCGACTGGGGCGACCCGTCAAAGGGCCTCGGCGCCGGCGCGACACACCAGCTCGGCTGCAAGTCCGACGACGACGTAGCAGACAACGTGCTCCGCGCCGTCAACGGCGACCCGGACGGGCTTGAAATCAGAGCCTCGGGCGTAGACTTCACATGGGCTCGCATGCGCGAGCTGGAAGCCCTCCAAGGATGGTGGAACAGGAACCGCGTCGACAACCCAAACTCGGACGGAGGGCCCCCATCCTCCTCCCCTTCTTCATCCACGACAACCACTTCAGACACGTTAGAGCGCGCACTTTCCAGCCTCACGCAACGCCTCCTCCGGATCCACAACGCCCTCCCGCCTTGCACGGCATTCATAGTCTACTCTGGCTCGGGAGACCCGCGGAGAATGGCCCAGCTGCAGCAGATGCAGGCTCAGTGGAGGAAGGAGTACAACACACCGGGCAAGAAGTGGGATGATCTCAGCGTAAAGTGGACTGACGCGGAGGACCAGGCTCTTAGGAGAGCTGCGCAGAAGGCCCGTTCGGGAATCGCATTCATCGGAGTCAAATGAGGCGTTTTTGAGTGTCTTCATGCTGTTAACAAGCGGCAAGGCTGGTTTAGAGGGGCAATCATAGAAATGGTGAAATTCAACAGTCAGTGAGTGGCTAGGATATCCTTGGTTTAAGTTCGAGATGGATGTGCTTACATGGCGCTCTGTTCAGTCATAAATCATCACATTTAGAGGCTAGAAAACTAGAAAACGGCCTCAAATAACACAGCCCAAATGTGATGTGAAGATGACATGCCGATGGCCAGAACATGGGGATTCCGCTGAGGGGGATTGATACTCCTTTTGTCCCAAACCAAGAAGAGAGTGAAGAAAGCGGATTGCATTATCTTGATCTACTAAAGAAAAAAACGTGGTCATCATTATTACTTAGGCTGGAATATCCCCAAAGCTTCAGACAAAAATTAAATACTAATAAAGTCTCCAAAAAAAAGTTCATGACTTGTAAATGTTCGCTTAATTCCTTCCCCCAGCCCTACCTCCTGTCATGTTGGACATCTATATCGTCCGACTTTTGATATGCAAGCACAATAGTTTAAAGCTAAGAATACATTACCTGAAGACCGCAACCTGCGACCTCTTCGTCTTCCGGTTCCAGCCGCCCGTTATTACAAGCTATTCCAATTACCGGTGCGGTAGTAAAACCTGAGCGAGGATCATCTTTTCCCGATGCGACAGCTCCCTCGCCGATCAGAAAGGCTCATGTATGGTCGATGACGAGGGTCAGAGACTGCGAAAGAGAAAAAGGCCATTGTAAGTTTGTTGGCTTGATGAATTCGCTGAGCACCACTGTCTTGGGAGACTTTACTGGTCCCTTGACTCATCTACCAGCTCGGCCGAGCTTCCTAAAAGGTCCAGCGCCGGGAGCTGAGGAAAATCCACGCTCTTGATGCTGTGTTGCGGTACAGTTCCGTAACTGGCTGGTCTTTCTCCATCTCCATCTCCTCGTAAATCAACGTCACTTAATTTCCTACGAAAGTCCATGGATGACTTGGATGACGACCTCTTCTGTGATGTCGTGCGTTCAACTGGTAAAGCAGAAACAACAGACAAGTGCTTCTCATGACCCGTTATAGAAGCGCCGTCGTGGAAAACCCGGTCGGATGCAGCGGGGGATCGAGAGTCAACAGCAGACAGAGAAGGCATATGCCGTTGATCCACCAAGCCCGACATTCTCTTAGAACTCTTGCGTGGGATCTCCGGCAAATCGAGTCCAGCCGAGTCTCCTCGACCCCCTAAAATGCACCTGCCTCTTGGCAGATTTCGTGAACCACCATCAACCGAGTGGACCGGGGAATCAGGGTCCTCTGCATCAGAATCCTGGGGCTCCCCATTGTCGGTGAGAAGATCGTCAGGTTCATGTGAAGGTGCTTTTGACGGGCGCTTTACCGGAGTGTCATCTTCGTCGTCGGAGTCGATTGGCCCATTCCTCAGAACGCCCATAGCAACAGGAATACCCTCTGGCGGTGTCTCATCCCCGAAGCCCCCGTTTCGCACCATGTCTGGTGGCATTCTCGAACTTCGGACGACCTCGAATCCTTTGCCCTTTTCCTTGCTCTTACCGCCAAACCAGTTTCTGAACCAACTTGTGGCAGTGGCAACGGGGCCAGTTGGGTCGGCCGGGCCAGTTCCAAGTCGTCGCCCAGGGTTGTCCGAGTTGAGTGCAGGGCCACGAACTCCGTAGTAGAAGTCCACCTCACGAGTTGCATAGTCCGTTTGATTTGCTGGTAAGTTCATGATGCCACCGCTTAAAAGAGCGGGTGTCGCGCCTCGGGGTATCTCTTCGAATCCGGTGTCTCCAACGTCCGTGGTATTCAGATGATTTCCGGATGCTGGTGTCGTCTCTATTCCCAGTGTATTAGACGGGGCATCGGAGTGCGTGGAATTCCTGAAGTTCGGATTGGCTGCTTTACGAGGCGGTCGATAGTAAGGGTCCGACGGCTCCATGTGAGCAGCCACCACAGGGCGGCCAACTGTGGGTGATGCAACGAAAGAAAATGTGCTTATTTCGCCTGGTGTGCCAGGTGTATATGAGCTGTTGGTATCCGCATGCCGATGCCCGGGCGAGAAGACGTCGATGCCTTCAAGAATGGAACTGCTCCGCTGCTGTTTGTGGGCAGCAAGACCTCCGAAGCTAACAGCAGACGTGCTGCGGAGTCTTCCACTGTCTAGAGCTGAGTAACCATTCCTAACACCTTCTTCAGCGCGCAACATTGCTATCGCTGAAAGCTGGCTGGATCTGGAAAGTGCGGCTCGATGTGTTTCTCGTCTCGAGAGTTGCCGCATACCAAATATCTTGGAAAGACCTCCCCTAGTGAGCCCTGTCATGTTATCTCCTCCGGCTCCCAATAAGCGCGCCGCAACCTCAACTATCGTTTGCAACGCACCCAGGAAGAAGCCCAGAGCTAGCACACCTCCATGGATAAGAAGAATAGCATACCCAATCCACCCTTTGGGCCCCTCGGTGACTCCCAGGCTTGGTGCGAAAGCGACCATCAAAAGTACACAGGCAAGGCGAAGGACAGAGAACAAGGTATGATATGCGTTCATCGAAGTCGGCGATTGAAAAGGCTTGAAAGCATGCAAGGTAAATATCTGAATGACTTCACAAATAGCAAGCAAGACAACCTGAGAAATGCCACTTGGTTGGATAGCACCTATGGCAATGCCTCGCACCAAGTTCAGCAGCACGGGAATGAGCGCAAAGGTGGCAGCCTCGTCCGAGTATGTGTTGTAAAGAGGACCGTATCGCAGAACCGTTGGTAAATCGTCGAACAGACATGATTTGGGCCGTGTTCGTACGATTAGCAGAAGAAGGTAAATCGCGAATCCAAAAAGTACTACCAATGTCATAGCAGCCAGGGCAATAGCATAGGCTGGCGACTCGCCAGCTGCGACCAATTGGAAACATGACAAGGCCACAATCGGCATAAGCAAAAAATTGAAGATGATGCGAATGACGTTCCCGGTGCTAAAGGGAAGGTTTTTGGCGCGGAGGTCTTCCTCGGGGATATTTCGAATCTTGCGGTACAACCACTGCGCCGAGAAGCCAGCCTGCGTCAAGACAAACTCCGCAGCTATGATGACACAGAGCCAAACCATCATGCCAGCCCATATATCGGCGGTTTCCTTCATGCCAATAAGCTGACCGAGGGCATGAAGACCATAGCCGTCAGGGGTGTCAGTGACGTAGATGCCGTCTTGCAGACTCTGCCATCCGGGAGACTGCGTGACAAAACTCTGATTGAACATGAGTGCAGACCACCCAACTTGACTCACCACTGGCGGGAAAAAGCCCGGGTAGCTGAGTGAAAGTGCGCCCGATAAAGCAATGAATTGCAAGTATTGCAAACAATCCCCGAAACCAGGCGTGACAAGTCGAAGCAAGTCTGCGTCCCGGCCGTAGTTTGAGGTCCAGTGATAGATGTTAGAACTTCCCCAAGGACTGAATATAGAGGCAAACAAAACAGCAAACCCAGCGAAGAGTAGAACTATCAAAGGCACAATTTTGAGCACCCATGCGAGGTTTCCAAGATCTGGTGTGATGACGGAGGAAACACAGCCTATGTTTGTGCCGTTGGTGTTGCCGAAGATGATCAACATTGTGGCGGTGAAAGAAGCAAATGAATACGACGAATACAGATCGTGTGTGATATTCATCGACGGCAGGTCGTATAGGGAGCTATAGGCAAGTTAGTTTATACCTGCACGTGGCACCTGTGTCAAGCCGACCTCCATCTTCAGACATTGACTCAAAGCCAAGCAACCGATAAAATGCAGATAATTCGTTGTCAAGCCATCCACTTACACATTTCCGGTCGTATTGAACACTGGGGGCAGAGGGCACGACCCGTTGACCAGAGCATCGGCACAAAAGAAGTTGCGATAGCTCCATGGCACATACGTAAGCGTACTGATGGAGCTTTTGACCGTTGTACCATTTTCTGAATTATCAGAATTAATGATTTTGCCACTTGTTTTGTCGGGATTTGTCCAATATTCAGTGTCGTTGGCATCTGGAAGGACGACTTGTCGAAGAGAGCCCGTGACATTGCCCCAAACTATGTATTGAAAATTATGCCTCTCGCTCTTCGTATCAAATTTGGCGTCGGCTTCGACTGGGACCCATTGCAAGAATGGGGGATGCTGATTTTGGAAGAACTCGGGAAGACAGTTGGTCGGTTTGATTCTCACCGCAGACACGGGTCGTAGGGCGAGGAAACCGATAAGGGCGATGGCGAGAAGCCTTTTCATTATTGCTGGCTTTTCTAAGAAGGCCATATTTCGGAATCTGGTTTTCCATGATGGTCGCTTTGTGAAGTTCAGGGATGGCGTAGCACGAGCAGGGTCAGGATCGATGGGCCGTCGGCAAGTGACATGGCGATGGAAATTCGAACGCGGAGACAAGACAGGTTTCCGGCTCGGATGGGAACTTGGATGCTGGTCGGTCGACAATGGAGCTTCAATGGTGGAGTCAAGCTTGCCGATCTTGCCACCATCAAAACGCATCTTGCCAGCTATGCTCGCCGCATGTGATTTGACGTCCCTTGCATTCAAGAGCTGCGCATCTTGAATGATTGGTGCGGCCGCGATTGGGACAAAATTAAAGGTACAAGAAGTGAACACGCATAGAGAATCAAAAGCAAGAGATTTGGTCGTGAACGTCGTTGTTAGGATCAAGATGGAAATGGATGGCTCAGCGGAGGAAGCGGCGGGAAGCAAGAACGGAGCTTTGGGGTGAGACAGAGGAAGTCTAACTGGCTCGGAGTCGTGGTCGCTCAGGTCATACAAGGTTCTCAGAAGCAAGGGCTAATGGAGAAGGCGAAGCAATTCTCTCTTCTGACGGAAAAAAAAAAAGGCGGAATACGGGTACAAAGCGAGAGGAAGAATGTGGGAAAGGAAGAATGAACAAGCCAATAGCTTCGGTAACGCGCAACAAGACGGCGGCGGCGGCGGCGGCGCAAGGGAAAGACATGGCTTGCAGGCGTCAAACAGTCAAGGCACGGGTGTACGGAGTACATGAGTACATAGAGGGACTTGACGCCAAGTGAAGTGGAGCGCAGTGAGTGCCATTGATGATTGATGGCAGAGAAGCGCCAGCTACCAGACATTTTTGTATTTCTGTCATGTCTGCCCTCCTTCTCCCACACCCACCACCCCTCCTGCCAACCAAAGAAAAAAAAACCCGTTAGAGGCCAGCCAGCGCCAGCAGTTGATAAAGCATCGCCGAAGCCATCATCTCATCAACATCAGCACTCAGCTCATGGCGCCCATCACCACCGCCAGCTCTTCGGCTGGATCCATTCCCCAGGTTTGCCCGTCCCTCCTCAGACAAAACCTACGGTGTAATGACAACACTGCACACGCTCCATTGCCTTAAACGAGACCAAAA
Organism: Atkinsonella texensis; assembly: GCA_001008035.1. Taxonomy (NCBI): domain Eukaryota; kingdom Fungi; phylum Ascomycota; class Sordariomycetes; order Hypocreales; family Clavicipitaceae; genus Atkinsonella; species Atkinsonella texensis. The sequence goes on from KQ061689.1 coordinate 665,815, forward strand.
TGCCCTGCCGTCACGATCGCCGAAGCAAGTCGAACGCACTTCGCATTGGCTCCAAGCCAGTCACAGTCTATCAGGCATCTTACCCACCGTAGATGGCGAGTGAGACATTGCGGGCGCGGCCCAGACCAGCTCAAGCCACGTTTTGATTTTCCCGACGTCAGACTCTCCAACCGCCGTTTGTCTTTAGCCTACGGCCTACGGAGTATGGCTTGACCAACACTGTCGAGGGTGTGTGTAGAATACATGCCGAAAAATAATGCTCATTTATTTTGCACATACGGAAAGCACCATCCATATCGTCGATTGCATCAGAATGACTATGGGCCGGGGATAGCTTTGCTTCCCGAGTCTGCTGCATTTTGAGTTTCACCCCCGGCGAGCTCGAGCAACCAAGTACATATATAAATAATATAACTTCGCTCGCCTTCTGCTCGCGAGACCGCCTTCCTTTTAGTCGCACAGCATCCTGCATGGCCGCCACGAGGATCTCCAGTCAGAGTGGGCTTTTTTGCCTTGGGCCGTGTGCGTGTTTTTACTTTTACTTTTACTATTTGTTTTTGGCTGGTGTTAACAAAATCACACGTCCCATCTTCCCGCCGATCCATGCTCGCCGTCCCTCAAAGTCCGTGCCCAGATCGCCCAAGACCAGTCGACCGAGCTACAGTAATAATCTGGTCCACTTATAAACAAGACTGCATGGATGGGATCCACTCTGCCAGCCGCGTGCATGTACCGGCTGTGCTCCGTAAGTACACTGTATTATCCTCAACCTGTTCAGCGAATGCCGTCGATGACGCATTGTCATCTTTCATGCATGCACACTGTAAGCCCACGTCGATTGCCTAGCATAATCTTCTGTATGCTTTGGTTCGACCCATGGGCAGCGCGTCAGCGCGTGTAGCCCCTTCGGTGCCTATACCCGAAGAAAACTTGGTCTTTGGTCAGGAGCCAATCGTCAACCACCCCCACCTTACGTTACGTTACGACCTCGTACACGCCACACCCACAATACAAGTCCATCCGAACGAGCAGATACGAGTTCACTAACGACTTTGACGCGCAAACTTCGTCAGCCCCTTTTCTCTTGTTATTCGTGTTTGTATCTCAACCTGGTTTCATCTGATGTGTGCCTCCTTGGTTGCATCATACTGTCAGTGCCTTGCATCAGTTATATACACTATAGAACACGATGCTTGTCTTGTTGTACTGATATTTTGGAAAGAAATAGTGAAATTCTATGGCAAGAAGCATAAGAATTCACACAAATGCCTTGAGACTCCCCGATGCAGAACGAGCACGCCGGCTTACCCATGCTAAGCTAGCTACATGATGTAGTCGACTTGGCCGCCAAGCTTGTTTTGCTGCATCCATGTATCTACGCATATATGTAGCCTTCTCTGGACCGAATGGACATCAGTGAGACTTGCAGACAGTAGAGACCCCGCAATATCTCCCGGTAAGTCATATGTGTCAAGCTCTGCACACTGGTTAACCAGACGTCGAATATTGATAAAACTACAGTTGATGATTGTGGCAAGATGGTTCGTGTTGGACACGCTCGGAAACACATGTAGAAGTGATGCACCAAGGTTTTCCGAGCTAATTTCCTCGTATTGCTCTGCGGTGCTGCGCGTCTCCAGGTAAGCCGGCGAAAAGCCTTCTCGAGGCAGCCCAAGGGGCGGTGAAGCATGATCTAGCCGCTGTTGATAATTGCTTGCTCCATGGGCCCTGTTTACCAATTCTGTAGTCAGGGAACCATTAGTTGATGCATGTAATGGAGATTTGGGAGCTGGCGTTCGTGCGAGCTCGATTTGTCGAGCGTGGGAGTATCCTAGGGACACCCCTTGACTCTCGTGGCTGGCTTTTCTAGTCGTTAATGGGGTCCGTTGAGATAATCCCGAGTTGCTCAGTGGGTTAGGAAACTTTTTCATTCTTTCTGCAGGCATGCTAGCCAACTTCGCGTTCATTCGAGCAGCTTCGCCGTACGGCATCTTTGTAAAATGCGTGACTTTTCCGCGACCTTTACTATCAAAACGAGGCTTGCCTTCCTCCTGGCGCAAAGCAGTGCTAGGGACCAGCCTTCGCTGACCTGATGTATTATCCGAAGATCTCCGCCTCTGCCCGTTCGATGATGCAATGTTTGTCAGGTCTTCGGAATTGTTGTTGGCACGAACCACAGTAGTCCATCCGGGGGGCGATGAATCAAATAGTTGCAAGCGACGCTCGGAAGTCGGAGTATCAGGTTCATTCCTGCTTCTCGGATCAGAGGGTGGAGGCGTAAGAACAAGTGGCAGTGGGGCAGCTAATGGTTCATTGATTTCAACTTGATGATGTCCTTGAACACTCTGAGTCTGCGCGGGAGGATCTTGAGAGCGTCTGACCAGTTCTTCATCATGCCTTAGATTGTGACGATCCAAGCTATCATCCCTTCGATCAAAACGTAGTTCCGCGCCTTCGTCTATGTTTCTCATAGCTCTATCTGCAAATGAAACTGCAGACACTGATCCCGGTGGCTCAGGCCTGGACTCCGCCTCGTCTCGTATTCTGTTTAATTCACTCGCTGTTATGGGCTTTAACGGAGAGCGGCCCGCGGGGCGAGGGTCAGACAGCTCCCTTTCCTTTCCTATGTCTATCTCTTCTGTTGTCGCAGTATCGTCGTAAGCAATTTCGAAGTCTTGTGCTGAGACCGGCTGGAAGTATTGAAGTATATTTTCTCTGCGGTGGTGACCCTTTGCCTGAATCGACATCTTCCAAGGGGGAATTTCGACTTCTATCAAATCTGCATCATCCTCAATATCTGATTCAGGATCTTCCTTTCTACTAAAATTCACTGTGAAGGAGGTCCTCAAGGTGGTTTTGATTGTCGATTCGTTATCTGAATGACTGATGACGTGCTGCTTCCTGTGACTCACAGTCTTTGTGCCACTCGTCACCAGAGTCTGGCCCATAGACCGAAAAGAAGCGTTATCCCTCGAAACTTCACTGCAGTCGACCGATGATAGGGACCCTCGACTCCTGTCACAATTTTGAGCCGCAAGACTTTTGCCTCCTGAACTCGTCGCGGAAGACATATGGGGGTGGCATTGCGTGAGCTTGCCAGACATCTCCCGACAAACGTTGTCAAATTCTTGCAACAAAAACTCCTCATCGGTAAGCAGCACTTCGTCCTTCCGAGACGTAGTATTTGGGTCGTAGCTTCCAGGGGGGCATTGAATGCTCAGATTCACGAAGAAGCGTCCTTCACATTGTGACTGTGGGTCTTCTGCGTTTTCCGTGATGTGCGACTTCAAAATGCTTAAAAGTTTCTTTGAAACGTTCCAGTCGGTTGACATTGGCCGCCCATCGATGGCTACGAATAATGCTTGGCTATTGCTGATTTTCGTTTGTACTCCCACATAACCTGCGACAATCCATCTCTGTGGCTCGGGAGATCTTTCGATGCTCGATGCCGAGCGATGCGGTATATGTTGTTTTAATTCAATACAGTGCTTAAGAATGCTTGCTCCAAATAGCTGCAAGATTGCTTCACGTCCGGTCGCTGCACCAGCTGGCGAGTAGGACCACAATGGCTTGGCATCGCCCACTATCTTGAATGACGTTTTGATATGTGGTCGAGCTAGAGCATATGCCTTCAGAGTGTTTTGAATTTTGGACATTGTCTTCTTCTTGTTTTTCAAAAGAAGTTGTTTTCGAGGGGGCATGTTTTCAAATAACTTGGTCGCTGCGACAATTGTCCCGACTGTGGCCGAAACAGGTCGTTTGTTCCTGATCCCACCAACTCCATATGCTAGTTCCATCCTCCAAGCAATAGGATCCCCTGATTTCTTCGTAATTATCACGATATCGGCAAGAGAATTGGCGTTAGATAAGAATTCTCCACGAAATCCCAAACTTTTGCCCCCAAGAGCCGCTATTTCCTCGAGATTCCTGATCTTGCTGGTATGTGATCGTTTGCCCAGTGAGTCAAAGTCATCAATATCGATACCACATCCGTTATCTTTTACCGTAACCCTGTCTAAGGTGTTAGATGATACAGTTATTTCAATGTTCGTTGCTTCGGCATCGATAGCGTTGTCGATTAGTTCTTTGACAACATCGTGGGGAGAGACTATTTTCATCGAAGGTCCCATAAGCTGTATAGTAGATTCAGGAAGAGCCTGGATAGACATGGTGAAAGATATCGGTGAGAACTATTCCACGCTACAATAATGCAAAGAAAATCTATTGTGAGCAACGCATAATATTAGACGGAATCATTTTTGAAAGCGTGATGGTGTGAATTCAATGCCCTAAGAACGCTTTGGCTACTACTAGGTAGGTACCTGAGTAGGGACTTCCAATAGTTCCTTCCTTCCTTAACTTCAACTCATGGTTAAGGAGGCAGGAGCTACCCTCGGGAGCCATCGCAATGAAACCTGAGTTCAACACAATCCGCTCCAGGCTACGAATTCTGTCATAAATCTCGCAAACTACATAATAGGCAAAGGCAAATGCTTTCATCATTTCTTAATGTCGTCTGAAGCCAACTGCACCATTCTCTTACACGTGATTGGTCATCATCATCCCAAGGACAACCCCACCATGCCGCCCACAGCCCCGCGACAGCTTCGCCAAACATCCCGCAACGCAACCTATATGTCCATTCATCTTACGATAAGTCCTCTCCAGCGTTAAATTTCACTCATCATGTCCCTGAAGGGACCAACCCCCCAGCAGCATGATGGTTCCGGCCTCCGAATAGCTATTGTTCACGCCCGCTGGAACGACTCCGTGATTGCACCTCTCGTCGCTGGCGCCAAAGAGAAGCTGCTTGCCTGCGGCGTTAAGGAATCCAACATTGTCGTGCAATCTTGCCCCGGATCATGGGAACTGCCCTTTGCCGTTCAGCGGTAAGTTACCTGGATTATATGACATTCCATCGCGAGAAGACAAGCAGCACTGACAGACGTAAAGTCTTTTCTCCGCCTCCCAGAATCAGTCCGGCGGTCGCTCGCCTGGCGACTTCCTCTCTTCGTCGATGACAGACTCGACCCCTCTCCCAAGCGGCACTGCTTCTAAGGAATTCGATGCCATTATTGCCGTCGGTGTCCTAATCAAGGGTGAAACCATGCACTTTGAGTACATTGCAGACGCCGTGTCTCATGGCCTTATGCGTGTGCAGCTTGATACAAGCGTCCCAGTTATTTTCGGCGTGCTGACCGTCTTAAACGACGAACAAGCCAAAGCTCGCGCTGGCATCGACGGAAATGGCCACAACCATGGGAAGGATTGGGGCCTTGCTGCCGTGGAGATGGGCGTGAAGAATAAGGAGTGGACTAATGGAAAGATTGAGGGATAGCGATATCGCGGAGCTTTTAGATGCTCCAGCAGACTATTCGCAAATTGTTGCACAAATCTTAGATACCACATTTTCAAATTATCAGGAGACTATTCATGGATAACAACTGTCTTCTGCGTACAGAGACGTCTTAATTAATGTGCAAGACAATTGATGGGGATGGGGAATTCTACTGCTGAAAGTGCTAGCAGCTCTAGGTAAGGTATCCAATAATCTCTTCTGGCCCTTCGTCTCCGGCAGCGCGTCGATCTTGCGCAAATCCCCTCCAAATCTAGTACTGATGATAAACAGCAACAACTTCGCCTCAATCAGATGTAATTACTTTATCAACACATAGTACCCATGTCTATCATACGTAACGTGACGCAAAACCGCCTGCTGAACACTGTGGTCCGCCAAGCTCCATTGCTATATGATTAAGAAACTAAATATATGCCTCCGATAGTTAATGTGTGACATGAACAGAAAGCCGGGAGAAATTATTGTTCCCAATCATTATTGCGGCGATCCGGGATACTCGCTGGGGTGTAAATGAAACGGTTGCTTAATCCAAAACATGGCTCAAAGTCGGAATTGCATGGCTACCCATGCATCTTATATGTTCGATGCAGACACCTGATTAACCATGGACACTTCATTGTCCACGCTGTTCTGCAAAAACCTCGTGGAGCCCTCAACGTGAGGGTGCTCCGTAGCTATAGTGAAAGGGCGTCTCAGTCTTTAACATGTGATATCAAAGTCACCGACTGTGTTCTTCTTTTTCTTCCAAAAGGAACGCTTTTTCTCCCGGTTTGCTTTCATAGCTTCCCAGCCTTGCTCATCGTCGTCATCTGCCCCATCCATTGAGCTACTCATCAATTTCACCGTCGATTTACTCTTGTCGTCGCTCCAACTAGATATATCGCCAGACAAAGTATTCGACCGAGCATGTTGACCGGGAACGGCTGACAAGACTGCAGGAGCTTGAGACACGGGTCGATATCGTCCTGGAAGCCCCACGTTGCTCCGCTCTGACGGAGCAATGGAGGGTGAGTAGTTGCCACCCACGCCATGGATGGAATCTCGACGCAACTCCCCCATATATGAAGCGGAGCTTGGCTGTACCATGCTCATTGTTCTCATGCGGTGATCCATATGACCGGGTTCGATTGTTGGATCCATAACCATTGAGTGGCGGTGTAAATCCCTCATGGACTGATTGCCCGGCATACCGCCATATGGCACTTGCATTGGCGGTTGTTGTGTCATCTGAGCAGCACCGTTCTGACTTGTAGCCATCATCTGCATGAACTGCATTTGCATTTGCATGAATTGCGTCATCTGTTGCGTCATCTGAATCTGGGCTTGATCGCCTACAGTAAGCGTTGGCTGCGGCATCTGTTGATGCATTTGAGGCATTCCCGGCATGCTGCCTGCATTGTACATCATGTGAGATGGAATCGCGGCATACGGGTCGTGGCCAAAATGGCCGTTTGAGTTGACCGCAGAACCGATCAATTTGTTCCCGTCGACGCTGGGACTGCCACGCCGCATAGCTCTGGACCGCTCTTCACTAGCGATAACTCCGACAAGACCGCCAGGGGGAAGAAGACCTTGTGGCTGAGGAGAAGGTTGTCTAGCGTCACCGAAAGTTAGCGATTCCCTGATCGCAGGTCGTGCTATGCTAGCCCCAACAAAGGGATCCTGGGGCAAATTGCGAGCAAATGCCGGAAGGTTAGGCTGCCGACCGGTCTTGTTAGATGTAGCGTCACCCATGGCGGAGGTCGGTCTTGCCGACGATGTTCCAATAACAGATGCGCGCAGGTTGGGGTTCGATCCAGAAGTAGTGAGATGGGTTGGCGGGCGATTCTTATGAGGGAAACCGTGGGCTTGAAGGATAGCGAGGGGTACATCCTCGTCGTCGTCCTCGGACGAGTGGTTGGCAGCAGGATCTGGCGACGGGGCTCGGAGGTGACCCAGAGTCGGTGTAGTAGAAGCAGAAGATGGTGTGGGCCGAGCCGCCTGTTTGGTTGGGAGGGGAGCTGAATTGGTTTCTCCAGTCACTTTCATCATCTGCTGTCTGTAAACGGCCATGTGAGCTTCTTGCTTTCTTCGTTGTTTTGCTTGCTGCTTCGACCTTTCCTGCTCGTCTTCGTCATCGTCGTAGTTGATGTCGTCCTCGTCGTCATTCTCTTCAGCTAGAGGTTTGTCATTGCTATGCACCTGCTGAGATGTACCTGGGTTCTCTTTATCCTGACGGTACTTTTCAAACTGTGCCGGTGTCATGACCTTGTTTCCTGAAGAGTTCGAGCTCCGCGCAACATATCTGTGAGAGGTGCGGTTGGTCCTCGAGGTGCTTCCTTCGAACATGTTTTCTTCCTTCTGGAAGGTAGAGGCAATCGTCGTCGAAGGAGCCGCACGATTATCACTATAACGGGGGCGTGAAGTTGGACTGTGCGGCTCCGACAAGAATTTCATGGTAGACGCCGATTCGCGGAAGAATTTGGCATCTTCATCTTCCATAATGTCGGCCGGTCGACTCGAGTATTTGAATGAGTTCAAGTGCTCATGTCGAGGAACTGGGGGCGGCGCATCATCATGGGGAGATGTTATCAGAGAAATTGATGAATCGCCATAGGCCGGGCTCTGTCGTCGGCTAAGAAGCGGCTCTGTGGGTCTGGTGCGATCGGGGCTGGCGAGTTCAGGAGACGCATGGCGATTCCCTGTCAACGACCTAGGCGCCGTGTTGTCTTGATTTGGCGAAGTCAATGTCGTCGTACTCGCTCTCTTGTCGAAGCCCTTGAACATGGAACCAAAATCACCGCCCAGATCCAAGGTATTCCCTTCGGGTTTCGTTGGGGTCGCGGTGCTAGTTGTAGACGCTGTCATCTCTCTGGAAATCCCAACACCTGGTTTTTGTCCGCCCAGGCTTAGTAGAGGCGGTAAATCGGGAATGGGGTCCTGTGTTTCAGGAGGTGGAATAGAATGCTTTTTCTGTCCTCCAAATGAAAAAGTACGCGTGGCTCGATCCAAAAGGCCAGAGCCGATGGATTTAGAATTCCCTCGGCTGGACGGTTCCTGCGGGGCTGATTTGGGCGGGGACCGATTATCATCCCCGCCATGAGGACCGCTCATATCAGCCGATGACGGTGCGGTTGAGGCATTGCTGTGTCTGGAAGAGTTTTCGGTCGAGGTTCTTTTAGTAGTATTGGAAATATTACTACCACTGGAAAATATCAGCTGTGAATCAAGGTCTTGGAGGAGTGACAGCCCGCCCGTCCACATATAGGGTAGTACGCCAGGAGGAACTGCATTGGATAAAGTGAAATGAAAGTACAGTGAATTTTACATACCGATTGACCTTGAGGTCAGTAAACATGTTCTCTTCGGCACCAAAATCGAGCAAATTCGTCTTTGGAGGGAACGACTTGGACCCCTTCGACATTCTCGCACCACCATCAAAAGACGGTCCGTTCGTGATCTCTGTTCGATCGATGACGCGGAATGACGGGGTATCGGGACATGTCAAGGGTGCATTGTGAACAATTTCCGAAGCGGATTTCCGCTTGGTGAAGGTGACCGGAAACCTAGGCATGTAGATTGCCGAGGGATGCTGCAGTCTCTTGATACCTCCCAAAAAAAGACTCCTCGACGACAGACCTAAGTTGCAGCTGATACGGTTGGAGTCGGCTGAGAGCGGGTCTGGGTGTACTTGATGTAGCGATGGCAAGATATAATAAAGCGTGAGAAAGCAGTTCGTCGCCAGGGAGCAGAATAAAGCTAGCTGACGGGGCGGTGATCCGTTCGAACACTACTTGTGATATATAATGTTGAATAGACTGTTGTTGATGCACAAAATGCGGCGTTAGTGACGAGAAGTTAAGAACCAGCAGTGTACTTGATGGCTGACAGTTTCTCTGCAAACCTCCAAGTATATCAATGCTAGGCGGGTTACGGAAAAAAAAAAGAAAGAAAGTCGGAATACATCGATCAACAATCAAATAGCCCTGAGCGATGGCATCGTGGAACCAAATGCCCAAAGTCGATTATCGACCATGTACCACTAAGGGGAGGGGGGGGGGCGCCGAGGAAGAGACTTTTGGTGTGGAGGGTTCAGAAACTGGCAAGACTCACATTAATCTCCAAATCGGATATAGAAAAGAAGGTTGCTATGGACAGAGCGCCGCAAGCGAACAAGTCGAGGCAAATCACCGGTAGCGGGATGGCTCAATGCAGGAACAAAGGACAAGAAAACGAAGGGAATGAAATGAAGGATGATGAGCCGCTCGAGCGAGAGCGATGAGGAGCTACAGCCAGAAGTTACGAAGACAAGGAGGAAGAAGGGGAAGCGGCGTCAGCAGAAAAGGCCAACGGCTGGGCCACAAGCACGGGTCGACGGTGGACGGGGTGGGCAATGGAGACACCCAGTACCCAGTACACCCAGTAGTACATACACCCAGTAGTACACCCAGTAGTACATACACCCAGTGGCACACCCAGTACCCAGTTGACGTTTTGACGTGGCCACGCCAGGCTGAGCTGGCGGCCGCTGGAGGCAAATCGGAAGAGGGCGATAAATTTATCTTGTCGTTGCGGCGCCGTGGTGCGCAATCCAAGAGAGCAAGATGGGACAGGAAGCATCGACGACGAGCCGCAATCAATGGGTAGACGGCGTGATGGAACGAGCGTCAAGAAGAAATGCAAAGAGGCAAGGAAGCAAGTTTCCTGCAATCTCGGGTGTGCGAAAGGAGAGAGAAGATCAAAGGACGAAAGGACGTCGTCTTGCGGACCTTCAAGCTTCCCCCAGATGACCTGGACGACCTACCTAGACAACCACCGTCGGCCACGACGTCGAGCCGAGGCCCAGCCAATCAACTGCGAGGCAGGGCAGGCACCCGTGCCAGGTGCTGCCGTCCCTGGGCAACTGGGCACTGGGCACTGGGCACTGGGCACTGGGCACTGGGCACTGGGTCCCGTCACTTTTTCTCCTCCAGCTGCGTTCAGCACGGTAGTAATGTAATATTGGTGCATCACGACATGTATCAGCTACAGAACGGCACAATCCTCCCCTGGTAACCCTCCTCTGGTGTCGCCAACGAGCGCTCGGTCATGGCAAAGCGCTGGAACAAGCAAAACCAGCCGAATCCAGGCCGGCAAGTCCGGGCCAGGCTCTATGATCATGGGCACGTACCAACATTGTTGGTCTCTGACGTACGGAGAATGTACGTATAGTGTACATATTATGCGATGGTGATGAGCTGTGGCTGTCACTCCGTAGGCTGGTGGGCTGGTGGGCTGGTTCTGCAATTATTAAGCCCTGTGGACAGGCCGATCGGGACGGGGCCATGCGTATTAACCCACACCCTGCCGGGGTTGTCCTTTTGGACCCCCTTGTCTCCCCCGCGGCAGGACCTTTTTTCTTACCCAAGGCTGGAAGTTGAGTTTGGGATGAATGGCGTCTATCCGTAATCCACTGCGACAAGAGTTCCCCCCTGATGCCAAAAAAAGAAGGGCGCAAGGATGGCATTGCATTTTGCATCCAGCTTGACTCAGAATCCGAACGGCGGCATGCCGTGAATAGAAATGGACATGGAAAGGGAGAGAAAGGGAAAGGGAAATGGAATTGGAAAGGAATAGAAAATTGATCAAATCCCGGCGATAGTTATTAGGTAGCATACCTAGGTCTAGGTACCTGTACCATCCCGCGCCAACCCGTATTCCGGAAACAACCCCCCCCCCCCCC
>KQ061689.1:677605-710143 GCA_001008035.1 Atkinsonella texensis
TTTTTTTTTTTTTTTGTGTAAACATCATCAATCACAAGACAGCCTAGGATTATAACGGTGTTCCTACGACAACTTGCTAAAGAATTCAACATGGGCTGTCTACTATGCACGGCTGCGTCCAGATGCATGCATTAAATGTCAGCCACCATATAAGATGCAAAGGAAGACTTTGGGTATCATTTATTTATTGCTGTTGCGACAACGAATAAGTTGGGCTTTCGCGGCGCATCCGTTAGAAGCAACGCGCCAGCAGGTTCGAGAAACAATAATAATAAAAAACAACAACACAACACCACAACACCACAACACCACAACAACAACTCCAACGGCAGCGTTGCCCTTATGCATGCATTTGTAGGCTGTGCGCTAGCCCATTACTTGACTAACTCAGGGGCTAGTTTGGTGGAGGTCTCACGCCTTGTCCACCTTCCCCGAGATTATCACACATTATTTAATTACCAATGTCCCAGGTAGGTACCTAGGTATGTTATGTTGCTATGTTCCACGTAATACCTGCGAGGGGAAAAGTGGACGGTCGCCATGGACTCCTTCCTTGACATTGCAGGCGACAGCAAACTGAGGAGAGGAAAAATGCTAGTCTTGTTGGCATCACACAGCCAGATTAATCGGGACTCGGCAGCCACCCATTACGTACACCGCTAGTAACAGCTAATTTGTCAACCGTGTGGCGTCCAAAGGGATCCACCTATACCTAGATTTACACCTAGATTTTCCTGCGCCGCTCTCCTCCGGGGTACTGCCGGAGTATTCCCTTTCCATGTCTGACCGAGCAACCAATCGAGACATAGGAACATAGTACATACATACCACACTTGAGCATGCAATTCGATGTGCTTCCGTACAGGAAGAAGTAAGTGAGTGGTCTTGGACGTGTGGCGAACACCGTTCCTGCTTGCAGAGCGTGACGCTGTGTAATACTAACTAGAAAAAAGAAAAAGAAAAAGAAAAAGAAAAAGAAAAGGAAAAGGAAAAAAAGAAGACAAGGAAAGGAAAAGGGGAAAGGGAAAAAAAGTAAAGAAAAGAAAAGACAAGGGGAAAATCCATCATCTTGTATCCTGCTGAGGCACAATTAGACTAACAGGTCCTGTCCATGTACATAATATGTACCTGATTTTGCACCGTAGAACTTATCAGTTGACTGTCACCCGAGTGGTAGGACTTGAAGCCTGTTAGCATGCCTTGTTACCCAGGATCATGCCAGGAGAATGCGCATAAATGCAGTGGATTATTAAAAGGCCCTTCCATCAACATCAATGCAGGCCCCAGCAGGCGCCATCGGAACGAGGGGGCCCGCTGGATACGATGATTGAGGCAATGCGATCGTATTTGGAGGCACGCGGGTGGCATGCGGGTGACTTTATAGATTAAGACCTGATCATTTCCCTGCCGCAGCTTCTGAGGTGTCAATTAATACAAAAGTCAACCCGCATTAGAGGCCACCATCGTCAAAGGGGAGGGAAAGGGAAGGGGAGGGGAAGGGAAGGGAAGGGAAGGGAAGGGAAGGGAAGGGAAGGGGGGATATTAGCTGCCAATACGCATCGACGCCATCGCGTACGGGTATGTACATACATTGAGCCTGCACCACACCCGACCTTTTTTTGGACCCAACCCAACCTTTTGAACTAACCTAACCTAACCAAGCTATAGGTCCTAGTGTGGAGACTTTTTAACCAATTAAATTACATATTTTAACTACCCCCTGCACTGCCCCTGCACTGCCTCTGCACTGCCTCTACACTGCCTCTACACTACTATATTATAGTAGTACTATATTATAGTAGTACTATATCTTAAAAAATCAAGAAAAATATATAAACTATTTGTTGGCTTTATTATCTTTTAGCTATTTTTTTTTTGCATTTTTTTGATAATATTATCTTTATTATTTTCTAGTTTATAGATGCCTAAAGACTCTAGTTAATTTAGAGTTGAAAGGACTAATTAAAAGAGCTTTTTAACGCTACTAGGACCCACAGTTTGGTCAGTTTAAAAGGTCAGGTCCAAAACGTTGGGTGATGTACAGACTCACGCTCTTGTCATCATCTCTCTGCAATCACAATCGCACATGCGATGATGACATGAGGTCGCAAGCCAACTAATCTATCACTAATAAGGCAAAGAACGTCCTAAAGCATGTCTCACTCTCCTGCATCACATTTTCTGGGACTTTATATGGGGCAACCCCCCTGTCTGTTTCTCCTTCACGACTGTTACAGTGTTCCCTTAGGGTATATGGTATAGGATTTGCAACATTAAAGCCATTTCGACATTGAGATTGACAACAAACGTGGGTGTCTCTCCATGGACAAATGGCCTCAACGTGCGGCCCAGACATGTATAATAAGGGCCATCAAAAGCTCTGCCATGTTGCTTGGGCCACTTTTTTTCTGCGTGAGCGAGGCGTGACGCAGCTGCAGACCCCCTTGTTGTTGCTTCTCTCGGCTGACCTCCTTCTACTTCATCCCAGGCAACCCGAACCGTGTCCCACCCTGTGACCGGACCATCCCTATGGCAGTTCAGTTGTCTCCTATCGGTAGCAGGTGGCGATGCTACTACTTCTTGTGGGGTTTAAGTTATATTTGTAAATTGTCGACGGAGCACTTATGATATATTTTTGGCTTTTTTTACAAGGATTAGCTGATCATCGTTAAGAATCCCAGAACCAGAGGCAGCTGCTCCACTTTTACTCGTTTCCGAGTGGCCAGCATCAAAGTGTGGAGCTTCGAGTATTAATAGGAATTTTCTATAAGTGGAGTACTCCGTACGTGCGCGTAAGATATATAGCGCGCAGATGATAACCGCTATATTACCAGAATGCTGCTAGATTTCTTCCTATACATCATGGATTGAGCTAATTAGGACTACCGCTTACGGAGAGAGCTATGAAAGAACGCTCTTATGGCCTGAGAGGCTGCTCGCACTGGCTTCCTCTCGACTTGCAATCATTACCGCTGGTGAGCTGGTAGGCAGGAAGCCGACTCGGCTGCCGAACGGAGATCTTCCGCAGGGCACCTTTTTGGCAAGACGCCAGGAAAATTACGAAAACTCTGAGCTAGCCATGAGCCAGGCTTGGCTACGTACAACTGGGAGAGATCGAGGCCTGTGTCGTGCACCCAACGCTATAAAGTCGTGGCTGCGGTGGTAGGTACGTAGGGCCAGTACCCAAGGTTTCTGGCACCGCACGAGCGATGCGGAATAAGCGGCTTGACGTCGCGGGGCGTCACAGCATGAAGACGGACGAAGCAGACGAAGCAGACGAAGCAGACTCGAGATGGCTGCACTTGCTCCATCGGTTAACGACAGAAGTGGCAGCCGGAGAAAAGGACGCAGACGTAGACGTAGACGAGTGCATCGAAGAGACATGTCACGCTCCCACCAGGCCAACAGCAGGCCAACAGCAGGCCAACAGCAGGCCAACAGCAGGCCAACAGCAGGCCAAGCAGGCCAAGCAGTTCATCAGTTACTCCGTACACAGATTTCACAATTACGCGGCACGGCGCCGGGTCGGTCCACTAATGGGTGGTGCCAATCGGGGCGCTTGCAGGGAGGGCACTTTGTGGTTCCCAGCTCCGGCAAGCTCCGGTCCCTACAGTACGGTCGGTACATACATACTCGGTGCATTGCGTCGACATCAGAGTGCGAGAAGCCCTGCTGCAGCGGACTGTAGCGGAACCTCCGGGGAGGATACAGTACATCTACGTGCATCTGCGTGCATCTGCGTGCATCTGGGGTCCAGTCAGCCAATCAGCCAATGGCAGCCCTCGCTTGAGCAATGTTTAATTTATTTCCCATGTCGGAGTTTTTGAGTTTGCTCCTCCCCCGCGATTATATCTGGTCTTCTAGTATTTTGGTGACCTCGTGCGCACTGCGCCATAAATTTTTCACTTTATTTTCGATTTTGCTGTCTGATTTGCGAAGCTATTATATATATGTCGAGGTTGACGAGGCGCGCAACCTCCCTCTGAGACCCCTCGGCTTCGGTGCCGACATTGAAAACCTCACGCTTGGTTCTTGCTTCGGTGTTGCCGGTACGAATGAGTTCTCCGGGTCATCGCCAGAGCATGGCCCGACGGCCGTCGCTCCTGTCTCTGGAGGACAACTACCATCACTATCCCTTGGCCACCCGGACCGGCATCCTCGCCTCTTTGATCAGGAGTCGATCTCATCAGAGCTTGACGGGCTCCTGGCCGCCACACCCACATCGGCATGCGGGCGATGATGAGGAAACGGGCTTGTGGATGCGCCACGACGAGGATGAGGCCATTGGGCGTCTTCTTAAGGACGAGAACCGCTTGACTCAGATCCTGCAGGGCCCATTGGCCAGAAGCATGAATCTGATTGGCAAGAGTAACCCCCGGTACCGATGGGAGCGCTACTGGAAGAGCGAGGATGAGCTGAAGGCAATGAAAAAGCCCATGTGAGACTTCACTACCATATCTGACTGACAGAGAAACTCCCTCTTTCTTTTCCTGCCCCGCCGTCTGGATATGCTACCTTCCATATCGGGGATTGTGCCGTGGTTATGTGTAACTAACCTCGGCCGCCTAATCCACGCAGCCGCGAATATTATGAGCGAACCAATGAGCTCATCGAGCAGTACATGTACATTGACTGTCTTCTTGATTCGTCCATTCCTCACGACCTATTGAATGAATACAACGCGGAGCTCGAAGCATCTGCGTTCAAGCCCATTGCTGTTCCAGCAACAATTGCCGAAGAGCCTGGTACCGCACAAGCTCTGTCTGCGTCCAGTACTGCTTCTCTTTCAGCTTCCTTGGAGCAAAATCAGCTTACGACAGGCTCATACGGCACCATCAGCGGCAACGGCAACGCCAGCGGCACCCCCACCGAGTCTAGCAGTAGACAAACCCAGTTACCGCCAAAGCGCACGCCCAAGGATATCTTCCGCTCTTCAGAGAACCTGCCTCTGTTAAAGCATCATGACGATAGCGAGGACGGAGACCACGGGGCTCACCACCGTGCGCCATCTGCGTCTAGCGACGGTGGCCCCCGGCCCAATTTGCCGTGGCTCGAGGATGCCGACATTGACAGTGATGACCCTATCGTGACTCTAGCAATTTGGATTAATATGATTGCAAACGTCATCCTCCTCGCCGGAAAACTCGCTGTTATCATTTCAGTCCCTTCCATGTCTGTTTTGGCCAGTTTGGTCGATGCTGTGCTCGATTTTCTTAGCACTGCCATTGTCTGGACTACAACCAAGCTCATTTCCAAGGGCCAGCAAGATCAGCATCACTATCCCGTGGGCCGTCGCAGGTATGTCATGTATTCTTTACTAGTCTTGAAAGGCACGGATAGCTCTCTGTTCGTGATTTGCGTTGCTAACATAAAGTCCGTCGACAATAGACTGGAGCCCGTGGGCGTATTGGTCTTTTCCGTCATCATGGTCACTTCGTTCGTGCAGGTTGGTTTGGAATGTATCCAACGCCTCGCCAGACCAGAGCATGAGATCCTCCAGCTCGGCATGCCTGCCATCATCATCATGGTCAGCACCATTGTCATCAAGGGAGCATGCTGGGTCTGGTGCCGCCTAGTTAAGAACTCCAGCGTCCGCGCGCTGTACGTTTCCCCTCTCGCAAGAATCAATGCCGTCCCCCCCCCCATTGCTTCTGCTAACATAAGTTCAGTGCCGAGGACGCCAAAACAGACGTCATATTCAACATCGGCTCCATCATCTTCCCAATCGGTGAGCCCTCCCTGTTCCCTTTGACTCTGATCAAAATGCAACACACACACCTTGCTGACGAGGCATCGGCCATCAAGTCGGCTTTTACGGTCGCATCTGGTGGCTCGACGCAGCAGGCGGCCTGCTGCTCTCGCTCGTCGTGATCCTCACATGGAGCCAAACCTCAGCCCACCACGTGCGCAACCTTACGGGATTCTCTGCCCAGCCAGACGAGCGCAACCTCCTCCTGTACCTCACCATGCGCTTCGCCACCGCCATCCGCCAGATCCAGAACCTACGCGCCTACCACGCCGGCGACAAGCTATTTGTGGAAGTCGACATCGTCCTATCTGCCGTCACCCCGCTCAAGGACTCCCACGACCTGAGCGAGGTGTTGACGTACTTCTTGGAATCTGTGCCCATCGTCGACAGGGCCTTCGTGCACGTCGACTACACCAGCTATAACGCGCCCACCCACATGCAGAAACAGAGTTCTTCGTGACGGCACACGTGACGATCTCGCCGAGACATTCAGACGCATTTGAACATCGGCTGCTATGAAAGAGGATATCCCGTCTCTAGCACGCCTCCTCCAGATCCAAGCGCCCAGTTGCTGGTCGGCCATCATCACTCACGTACGTGCGTCAACACGAGAAAACCCACATATGTACCGAGTATACATGTGTATTCCTGGCTCAAAAGCCCCAATTATTTTTTATATCACTTTAGTTTTTAGGAGATGCGTAGCCCTCCATCATGATCAGTTGTGACCTGTCTTAGCGAATCCAGTACGCGTGTTTCATTTCATTTCAATTTCAGTTTTTCGGTCTCTGGTAATGCATTTAAATGGGGGTCAATATGAGATTATATTACTAGGATATAAAGAGTGATGGTGGCACGATTCCTAATGATTCGCACCATAGAATAAAAGAGGGGGCATCGCTGAAGAAAAGGAGATGATAGAACAAGGCAGACAGACTAATAAGGAATACCGTTTGTCAAAAGCTGGAACTGGTCGTAAACACCAGTGCTATAACTAGAGTAACTCGTCTTGATCAGCCCCTTCATAAAGTCAGCGGCCTCGCGCTCCGTCTTGCCCAGGACAAAGCGCTCCCTGAAATGCTTGACGCTCTCGGGCTTGAAGCAAGGGAGGCCGCTGTCCATCATGAGCAGCACAATCTGGCTCAGCTTCTCGCAGTACTGCCGGCTGGCGAGGAAGGACTTGACGCAGAGCTCCTCGAACTGCTTGAAGCTCTGGTGATCGGTTGAGCCGCCCATGACGGCCACCATCTCGTTGGTCAGCTTGAAGGGGGCACGCTCGAACTTGATGCCGCCGGGCGCGATGTCGAAGCAGAAGCCAAAGTCGATGTGCAAGATGTGTCCTGCGTCGTCGATCATGATGTTGCCGTTGTGGCGGTCCTTGAACTGCAGGAGGAAGGAGATGACGGAGTAGGCGGCCATGGATTTGACAAAGTTGCTCCGCGCGCGCTGGAAGCGTAGGGAGTCTTCGTTGCCGTACTTGGAGACGAAGTAGTCGTAGAGGCCGTTGACGGCCTCTCGCCCTACCATGTCGCGGGAGATGGAGTTGGGGAGCACGTCAATCACACCGCATCCAGGGGCCGTCGCGGTCACGCGGTAGGGGAAGACGTACACCTCCAGGCCGACGCTGTGGAAGATGCCTCGGAAAGCGGCAATCATTTGGAGCGCCAACACGTCTTGTCTGCAGTCGTCGCCGACTTTAAAAATGGCCGACTGCCATACCTCGATGGTGTTGTCTTGGTGGGCCCCGGTCTCCTTCTGAGTCTCCTCGACAGCATCGCCCGTCACAATATCGTCGTGTGAGGCCTTGGTCTTGAGAATACGGAAGGTCGCCATGTAAGGAGCCTTGGCGTGACTTTGAAGGGGCTTGCCGGATTTTCGATCAATGCCGATGACCACACCGTCCGGGTTACTGGGTAGGTACACGCCGACCTCGACCTTGATTTTGCGCAGCTCTTCCTCGATCTTTTGCTTTTTCTCCGGCTTAGGTCGCTTGATGAGGGGTTTCAGCTTGCCCGAAATGCCCGTTACTTCGTCAAAGAATGCAAATTCCCGTTCGTAGAAGTCTCTATCGACGGCAGCAAAGCTATCTACCATCTTGCCCATGACGCTGTCAAGTGTTGGCTTTATTTCGTCTGGCACTTGGGCATCATCGTCTCTGTACGAGTTAGCCTTCATGTTCCAGATAATCTGGTGTGCAAACAGCTGAGAAAATTGGGCTGTCTCGAGAATATAACGCTCGACGTAACCGAGCGTGTCGTAACGAAGCGTCTGCACAATTTGCGGGACATAGAAAAAGGTGACATCAACAGAGTGGCTTTCCAGAGCTCGCATAGCATATTGAATAATGAAAGGATGATCTTCGTAGGCAGGCATGAACAGTGTCACAGCCGTCAAAGGGTTCACTGGCTCCCACACAAGAAGATACTAAAGAGCGACGTCAGAATGATTCTTGATTCATGTCCATGTTGCAAGGATGCAGGGTCACAAGAAGTCTTTGCTTACCTTGAGCTGTGAATTTACATCATCGGGGAGATGTCCACCAAACATGAGAGGCAGAGCCTCAGGGTAAGCAATCGCCCTCTCAGGAGAAGACAACAAAAGCTGTCTAACTTCTCTATGAAGTCGCGGGAACTGAAACCGCGTGGTAAGCTCGATGGCTATAGACGGGTCCTGCTGCCAGGCTATCTTCACGAGAGGCAACAGTGTATTCTCAATCGAGGTCTTGGACGGGTGTGGTGCTGAGAGTTGCAATCCGTGCTGGTTGACGGGACTGATCCAGACAGCCAACCTTGACTGCTCATGCTCAAGTAGCAATTGAAGCAATTGCTCCTTCAACTGAAGAGACTTGACATTGCCAGCGGTGTGCGCAGCAATGAACGAGCCAACCTTCATGGCGGCCAAAACATCTGCAATAAGCTTGAATTCGGTCTTCAGTTGTAAAATATTGCTGCCAAACGACCACCTGGGGGCATTTCTGAACCAGCCTAATCCTGCGGATAGGATTTTATCCTTGAATCTTAATTGCGCAGTTGCACCGATGGCGGTGCTCGAACGCAATACTCTGAGACCTAGCAGAACGACCTGGAATTGCAACTCTCGTGCCATAGGGTGAGAATGTCCATTTATTAGGGCAGTCAGCGTGAGGTCCAGCATGCGCATGAATACTCTCTGCGTATCGCTACTTCCCAGACGAGTGGCATTAAAATGGCTAAAGAAGAAATGCATAAGTCTTGTATGCGGGGACAAAATGTCGTGGATTGCTTGCCGCTTCCTTGCCATCAGTTCAAGATCGCTGGGGCTGAATTCTTCTTTGAGGAAGAAAGGGTCCGGATGAGCCAAAGCTGGACTGAAAAGTCCGACTTTTCGGGTAATTGTAAACTCCCACTGCTGCGCGATGCTATTCAACAGCTTGGGCTCCAGACGCGGGTTCTCATTCATGACACCAAGCCACAAAGAGGTGCCGAATTTGATGGATTGCTTCGTAAACAATGCGAATGGGATGCTGACGAGATACCGAGCTACGGCAGACTCGTCTCGGTGACTGCGGCAAAGTAAAGCTGCCGCTCTCCTCAAAATGTCGCGAACTTCATGCAGTGATGTCGCCTTCTTACTCAGAATGCGAGCCTCTACGTGAGCCAGCGCAGTGGCGGCGTTGGCACTCTCTGCAAGATTCGACTGAGAGAGTGATAATCGCGGACTCACACTCATGAAACTTATGAGCTCGGTCCCACGATCTGGCAATGTCTCACCATACCGGTATTCTTGTCTTGTGGTATACTGAGCGATGAGATCCGATCCGGTATTGATGTTGCAATCACCAACTCTTTCAAGGGATTGCAGACGGTTGTCCGTAGATGGAATTACAGAACCAAGCTCAAGGGCGAATGATCTGCCCAGCGAGATGTGTCCATATGCTCCTTCATCATCGAATTCCGACAGATATGTTTGCAATAAGCCCTTGACGTCCATCGGTGCCAGGTTGATAGCCGCATTAACCCAGACTTTCGCTTTGCGATTGAGCGTATTCAAGGTCAGCCGACGGAAGTCATAGTCATCAGAAAGCTCGACAGCGACTTTTCCAAGATCGGATCTGAATAATGACCTAGGCGTGTATAGATCCGTCTCAGCCTCAAGGCAACTTGAAAACATCAGAGACAGCAACTCCAGAAGGGCAAAGAGCGACTTTCTTTGGCACAAAACTGAGGGTACGTCTCGAATGATTCGGTCTGCACAAGCGAACGCAGCCTGCTGAACTCGCTCAATGCGATGACAACAGATGCAGAAGATGGCAGCGAGCTGTTCCGCAGCATACTGTGGCGAGAACGTTGGCTCATGGCCACCAAGAGTTTTCTTCAGGTAACTTTCAACTACAGCAGAAGCAATGCCTTCCATGGTACTGCTGACTTCGCCTTTTTGCATACTCGGTTCCAAGAAGTATAGCAAGACTTTTGTGCAGTCTCCAGAATCGGCACGCAAGCTTTCAACGAGGTAGGCAGCTTGGAAGAAGATGACCTTTCGGTAGCTGAGACTCTTGATATCAGCAGCCTTCGCAGGAATAAGCTCAGTAAGGAGTTTCTTCTGGGCGGCTTCTCTTTCTCCACTACTTGCCCTTCTCAAGACCGTGTTGAGTTCGATGTCGCTTTCGACTTGCTCAGTGCGCTCATCAGCGACAAGAGGTGGCGAATGCACAGCAATAACTCGAAGTTCATTGAGATATTTCATACCACGATCGGAGGACGCGGTGAAACCGTGAACGACGATATTGAACCACGCATCCTTGACAAGTGAGTATGTCTCATCATCATCAATCGGATTTGATGCAAGGTCATTGCTTGACATGAAGACAGCCAGAGGGTGTAGTAGTTCCGCAATTTCCAGAGCCGCGAGCTGCAAGTCAGACTCCTTGGTGTGATGGGGAGCTTCGGCATCGCCTAATGAAATGATGCCGTCCAACAAATGTTCCCAATATATGTTGAAGAGGGGCGAGTCACGACGCAGATTGGCGGAGATGTATGTGCGCGCTTTCATCACTGCAGTCAACAAGTAGTCTTTGCGATCAAGAACCGCAACATGGCAAAGTCTGCTGTACATCTTTAGTAGGGAGCGAAATTCAAGTTGTCCGCCGTAAAGAGAAAGCTTGGCTGCGCCATTGATAACTTTCGTATCAACACTCGCATTGACTTTGTCAAGTTTCTGCAAGAGCATGGATTGACCGAGTGCAATTATCTTCTCATCACCGAAAGTTGTCGCGATAGTACAGATGGCCTGCACTACGTTGCCATAGACAACGGCAGTCTCCTGCTCACCGTTGATCAAGAGCGAAATGGGGATTTCAGTTGAATGATGACGGCTGTAATCTGGCGCCGTGAAGTCGCCATTCACAGGGCCGCCACTGGCAGACATATTGAGGAACTCAGCCTCCGTATCGGGGCTAAGGACATTCCCAAGAGAGTAAAGAGTACTGATGACTGCATCTTTGGAAAGCATTTGAAGAACAAATGCTAAGCTCTGTGATGCCACCTTGGCGGTGTCACCGTACGGCGTGCTTTGAACCAAGAAGCGAGAGAGGGCACGACTGATGGTAGTCGTGTACGAAGGTGTAATACGACAAATCAATGCCATACATTTCAAAACAACGGCAGCCAAGGCAGGGTCGGACATTTGTGCTGGATCTTCGAGAGACTCTTGAAGCCAGTTCATCAAGACATCAGCATCGGCTATATCCTCGTTAAGGAATGAGCAGCTCAGGTGGGCCACCATGGCGGCAGACTTCGCATCATATGCCAATTTCTGCTGATAAGGAGACCCCAGACGAACAAAATCTGCCCCAGCTTCAAGATATTCCATCTGATCAACTGCAATACCCACATGCACTTGGATAGACCGCAAATCTCCGTCTAAGAGCTGGCGCTGGTCATTGAGGGCGACATTTTCCCCGGACATCAGTAAGTCTAGAACATGATTATTACGAAGGTCGGAGGCATCAGCAATCATCAGGGATGTGCTGGACAAAACAAGCCACATGAAGCTACGTTGGATAAGCATGGCGCCAAGCGGTCGTCCGTGGGATGCATAATGACGAAGCAATCGCTTCCATTCTCGGACCTCGTTGCTTTGGATGTGACTGTTCCGGATTGTTGACAAGGAAGTCTCTACTGCGATGAGAAATGGTTCAGATAGAAGTTGGTTGACTTTTTGAATCAGGCCCAGCCTGCCCCCTGCTTTCCAAAAGTCGGCTTGGGCTGACGCGGCGTCGAGGAAACCCAGGAGCGCAAGGACAATAGTAGCGGTTCGAATCGCATCATCAATAGGAAGACAATTGACGTCGGTGGATTGTGGTAATAGAACACTTTCAATCGCTCTCCCGCAAGCGTTTGTAAATGCCCATATTCCGTCTGTGATGGTCTCTTTCAGATCGATGTAATTGATGCCCAGGGATAGAAGGGCCGCAGTCAAATGAAAGGCGAGGGACTCGGTGGGGGAGGGTTCGACTTTGCGGAAGAGCGGAGAGGGAGCAAACAATTGAACATGTGCTTCGAGAATATACGGGATCAAACGGTATGAGAGTTTCTGTGCACTCAAGCTCGACTGGATAGTTGGGGCAGTCTTGCACAGCGCTAGGAGAACCTCGAATTCGCGGATTGACTGTTCCAACCTTGTTAATCAAACATTGCGCTCTCCAACCGTCCTGATAAAAGAAGCATACCATAGGAATCCGGCCCAGCGCTCCGGCCTGTTTAGTACTATAACCGCCATGGCTGTTTTCTCTGCCTCGTGCTGAATGACATGCCCGACATAGCTTGTCCAGATCCGACTTGTCAAAGGAGGTGGTGGAGCTGGCTGCTGACAAGACAGCAATGCGCTGCAAAGCTTTTGCGCGGATATCACGCATTGCGGCTTAATGTGAGTAATAATTAAACACAGGCGTACAGAGACATTCGGAGCAACAAAAGTAAAGACCAATTGAACAAGTCTGGGTTTTCATGTCAATCACAAACCACAGTTGCTAAGGGGCCTCGGCAGCAAGCTGTGAAGCTGGGGTGACTTCCTGTTCGGGGGAACGTGCGCTTCCGGTCCAGTTTTCTTAGTCAGCGATTACCACAGCTTCCTCCCTCCCCCCAATCAGCTCACCAACATGACAAGGCTGCAGACCTGACGACGCGTGCATGTTGCAACCTCAGCTCCATTGATGGAATCCAGCGAAACGTCGCTTTGACCCCCACAATTTCAGTTATCACTTCGAATTTCCATCGCATCTCGGAAACATACACGCACATTTAAGCTGCTTTACGAAACTCTTCCAGCTGCCAATATGGCCGCCATGTTCAGCCAAAGCCCCATCATGAATGGCCCCAGCTACTCCTTCTCCGACACCGTCAAAACCAACGGAGAGCCTCGAGAGCATCGATTCAACCCGTAAGTCAATAGCTCCTTGCTGATATTGCCGTGCTCAAGCTCACTAAACATGGATCAGATACACCGACAATGGCGGCTCGACACTGGGTATTGCCGGCGCTGACTTCACCATCATGGCTGGAGACACCAGACACACCAGTGGCTACAGCGTCAACTCCCGCATGGCCCCCAAAGTTTTCAGGGTCGGCGGCTCAAACTCCTCACAAGACGATGCCACTATTGTGCTCTCAGTATGCGGCTTTGCTGCCGACGGTGCTGCCCTGAGGGACCAGCTTGATACCATCTGCAAGATCTACCGCTACCGCCACGGCAAGCCGATGACATTGAAGGCATGCGCCAAGCGTCTGTCGACGATTCTCTACGGAAAGCGATTCTTCCCCTACTACGTCACGGCTATTCTGGGTGGTCTTGATGAGGAGGGAAAGGGTGCCGTTTACTCATACGACCCAGTCGGCAGTTACGAGCGTGAACAGTGCAGAGCTGGAGGTGCTGCCGGCAGCTTGATTATGCCGTTTTTGGACAACCAGGTCAACTTTAAGAACCAGTACGTCCCTGGGAGTGGCGAAGGCCACGATCTGAAGGAGCGAGAGCGCCACCCACTATCCCGATCACAGGTCGAGACTATCATCAAAGATGCCTTTGACGGTGCAGTTGAGCGTCACATTGAGGTTGGCGATGCATTGCAGATGCTCGTCATTACTAAAGACGGGATTGAGGAGACTATACTATCGTTGAAGAAGGATTAGACGGTGACGTCAGCAGTATTGACTCTTTGTACAACAGCCCTGCTTTAGACGTAGTGGAATGGACGCTATATCATGACTACAATATGGCATTGAAACCCTCACCCTTGTCTCTTTCTTCCATTGCGCTCAATCTACGTGATCCCCGATTCGGGATTTACTCACTAGTTGCACTGACTTGCAAATTCTATCATTGCCAAAAACTACCCGTCATGGTACGCTTTCGGTGAATGTAGGTATTCAACCAAGGTTCGTGCGGCGAAGCTAAATTCTTTAAGAGTTCGTCCAATGCAGCACATTCCTGGTTCAATTCAGAGTTTTTCTTACATCGTCAGGATAGCAATTTTGCCCTACTTCTCAGTACCAGATTTCAGACATACTATCGAATTTACGACCTCTCAAAGTTACATGCAGGTTGGCATGCTCTGGGCATGGATATCCGTCCCACACAATTACCAGTCCTCAGATACCAACAGGGAAATCACCGATAGTAAGGCATAGCCCTCGGAACTGTCAGTTCTCGGCGTCCCAATGGCAATATTGTTATCAGCCTGCTTGTGTGCTGGGTAGGTACAACAAGATGCAGACATCATGACAGGACACGACCATATCCATTGGATGTAAGCTTCTCTCGGAGCTTCCAAGGCCATGAAAT
The DNA here is from genome assembly GCA_001008035.1 of Atkinsonella texensis. NCBI lineage: Eukaryota > Fungi > Ascomycota > Sordariomycetes > Hypocreales > Clavicipitaceae > Atkinsonella > Atkinsonella texensis. Next base: position 692,169 of record KQ061689.1, read on the forward strand.
TTACGTCGATCATCTCTCTTCAGCTGGTCCCATCATAGGTCCGCAGCCTCCGTTTCGATGGCATAGCCCCGGAGTGGTGGTCATCTAATGGCGGCGGGACCTTCCAGACGAGGTCAGACTGACGCACGCTGAAATTATCCGGAGGTGTGCACTCCTCTGGAAATATGAACGAGAATGCGTGAACGATCGCAGTCGGGCCAATCTAATTGATCGAACGAGTTCAAAAGGAGTCTGATTTTGGGGAAGGTACATCAGATAGGAGGCATGCTTGCGAGGGCAATGCGAAATATACCACTGCAGGTGCATATCGTCTTGGTGTTGTTGCTCGACGTGAATGTTGCATCACGAACTTCTTCAGTCGTTCCCAGGACGGTGGTTGGATGGATGGTGATGGACTTTCTTAGCAGAGCGGCGTACCAAGAGGGAATAAGACCCTCCAGTACTCCCAACATCTTTTGATGTTCCGTTCGAAAGAGAAGCCATAAGATTGCAAATGTGACGTAGTTGGAAGTTGAAGTCGGAGGATTCAGCAGCCATGTCGTGCGAAAACCTTGTGAGAGTCGATGTTTACACACGAAGGTCGGTGCCGAGGTGTCGCGCCAACCTGGTTCATGGCGACACTTACGTCATGATCGGGTTTACGTAGTTTTAGGAGGTCAAAATGGTCATGGCAATGTTTCAATCGGCTGAATGCGCACCACATGCGTCACACCCCACTGGTAAAATAGTACTGACGATGACGAAAGGTAAAAAGAACCGCATTGGCGCGCGTACGATATACGTCCTAATGCGGGGGGTAGGCAAGTTGGTATGTACTTTTTTTGCTTAATACCTCTCAAGGGCCATTGTTTTTGTATCCTGCCATGAACACACGAGACATCCGGTCTCTGGCGTCGTGCGTGGGTCGATGGTCACTGGGTTCAACATGCTGTGCACTAGCCACAGGGAAAATTGGTTGTTTCTCCGAAGACAGCCATCGCATCAGGCACTGCGCCCTTGGCAGGGTGTGCCATGCCTGAGTAGGTGCCTAGGTGGTTTTTAAATTTTTAATGCCCGGCATGACATGTTCCGCACGGAGTACACCAGGAATGGTGCAGGACATGGCTACGTCATTCCGCCCACAAGGAGAATCGTGGAGGGCTTTTGCATCCATCCATCGGAGCCAACGTGCGTGCCATTGGTGGGTGGGTGCCTGGCCCCCTGGTCCCCTGGCTTGCCGCACTTCCCCCTAACCACGCCACGCCGCCGCGCCCAACCACCACAGCACGCCTCTGCCAAATGACCTCATCACTCTCGTTCTGGTCGTTGTACGGTATCCATCCATAGATGGTCCAGCAGTGATGGGGCAGTCGTACGGAGCAATGGTGCCTGCAGTGGTACGTCGACGGCTCAAAGGATGTGTGTTTTGTATCTCAGCGGTTGTACCCTTTTTTCACCCGCAATTCGAGGCGGGAGAGATCCTGCACCCAGCAACCACAAGCTCTCAGTTTGGCATCGGCCGTTATGCATGTTGGAGCAACTGATCTGCAGGCGCTAGTCAGAATTCTGTCATTGTTTGGCTTCTCATGTGCCGCCGAGGGCTATCGGCGCTATGGAGTCGTGGGCTTAGGGATAGAAGCTTGGCTGCGGTATGTTGTATGCCTTCGCGGCATAGGATAAGGGGGCACCGAAGTCATACTTGATCGACAATTGTGGCTTGTCTTGTCTCCGGTGTTGTTTGCTTGGTGACTCCCAATATAGGATCGATCCGCAATTGGCGGGTGCGACTCTTTGTTGAGCATCGTGCGAGACGTACTGCCTGGCATCTGCTACGTGCATTGGTCCAGAGAGGCGCGTCGGTATTGCCTGGTCCGCGCCGAGCTGAGATGAGATTACTTCCGTCCTGTGCGGTCGAAGGCCAGGCCAGGTCGAAGCGTGAAGAGGTGGAAGATTTCCCATGTTTCAGGGCAATCGCAAATTCGACAAAATCCCATCTCCTCAGAGTCTGTAAGACTACACTTTCGTACCGACCCACTTATTTTCGCTGGCTGAAGGGGGAGACCTCGAGCGACCTCTCCACTGCCGCAAGAAGCCCCCTCTGTGATGTAGCTCTTTGTAAATTGAACGCTTGGTAGGACTTCTGTTATGGTACAAATTAGGCAGCAATAGAAGTACCTCTAGAGGCAATTATTCTGATTGGTCCAACGTCCTTGTCGGCACTCTAGGATCCAGGCAGGTCCCACCTTACCTCACCTAGGTGTGTACCCATACCTAGTACGCACATATGACATATGAGAGGGACATGACACAGCAGGACGCGAGGAGATTCCACTGCATGCATTGAGGCATAGGCAGGCGCGGCTGCCCAATCGTAGTCTTAGCAGGCCCCAGTTTTCCGCCAATATTACGTACGGTTTCTCTTTATCTACGGAGTAATCAGAACAAGTTTGGTCAATTTCAGACTTGGTTCGTACCGAGGTGTTCATGACCCAGCTTGAGCTTGCCATGCCAGCCTGGCACGAGCCTAGATCCTTTGACCCTTTGACCCTTTGATCCTTTGATCCTATGACCCGCAAGACCCCGGTGAGATGTTGCAATCGGTTCTGCTGAGCTCTGGCATCGACTGTCGGCATGTCGGGTCGGTCAAGCGGTGCAAGGGTGCAAAAGCTTCCCCAACAAGATGACAGTAAAAATAGCCTTGTCTTTACGGGGGACTGTCCATGTCGATCTACGGACTACGGGAGCATTGGCCACTTGCGGGATTTCAAGGTCCTGCTCCATCCTTGCTCTGCGGGCTTCATCGAATTGGCCACCAAGCCAAGTCTGACATGGGCTAGGGGCTACGGGCTACGGGCTACGCCATTATCCTGTCTAAGTGAACCGAGTCCGCTGCATGTACTCCGGAATATCTATTACGTGCAGCACATAGGACGTGACATACAGCAAGTACTCCAGGACCATGATATTGCGCCGCGGTATGAGATCAGTGTCGAGTCAGACACCGACCTAGTGACCACATGGCGGTCAGTGGTCGCAGGGAGACAAGGCGCTCTGATCGCCTGTTTACTCATTTGTTATACATACAGCAGCCATCAACAATTGCACTTGAGGTAGGAAACCACTGTCCAGTTCATTTCTATTTCCGTTGGCTGTGGCTGTGGCCATCCGGACAGGGGTTGCATAAGTCGCCACCACTACTCCGTCTCGACTCCGCATGTATGTGCCTTGTCCCGTCTTACAACTTCGGCGCCACAAACTCAATTGCACCGTTAATCGCGGGTGACCCTTGTGCCTTGGTCCTTGGTCAATGAGCATTGTTACGTACCGTCTCATGTACTCCGCAACGTTCTCGCAAAGCGGTTCGTTCGTTGGCGAAGCCCGCTTCAAGCGACAAGATGAACATGTTACATGGATACATGGATGGGTCAGACCAAGCTTCGATTCAGGGCTTCCGCAAGGTAAAGGTACTTGTTACATGTTTGACCGTCAAATGCTTGTCCTCCCGACCTGTCTGGGGCACAATGCGCCGTGAATCTATTCGCAAGGCTGCCGCTCAACTCTTATCTAGCCTTGTTAGTCCCACCTGACATCCCATGGGTTCTTCTATCTGTGGATCAATGTCGAGTTCGATACTGCTCTTGTTACCCCATTGTCCCTTGGCTACTCATCTCTCCTCAACTCAAAGAGATAACCGTACAGTCAGACTCCCTCGGTCGTCGAAGGCTGGCCTAGATACCCATACACCCCTCGGCGCCTTCACACCCCCTTTCTGCAGGGCTGTGTTTCTCTCTCATCATCTCTTGATGCCAACATCCCCCATCCATCCATGTGGGTGGCGAATCGGTACCGACAAAATGCTCCTGTTCCCTGTTCCTGGCCGGAGCATATTTGACTTCGTGCTAACCGCCTATTCAATGTTCCATCATCTGTCGTCAGTGCTTGTGGTTCTTCAGTTTGATCATTATACTGCGCAATTGCTCTTGACCTCCTCTTTCTCGACCCTTTTTACTCTAAGCGTTTCCCTTTATATTATTTGAGGAGAAAGCCGGTCTTTTTGGCCCAAGTCCGACAATAGTCTTTTCATCTTGAGCAGTATCAGCTGCGCGGAAACAGCTCGGCGCCAGCTCAAGAGCCCACTCATTGCTCGCTGGTTCCTCTTCATCAAGGCGCATGTCGATTTCACCTTGACAAGATCGAACTAGCATTCCCGTCGAGTTTGGACCATCTGAAGTATTCGACACTTTGCAATTCGTTATTCATCCATACACACGCACCACAGAGAACACTGATCGTCTGTGTGTCCCGTCGTGGGGCGGCGAAGGTCTAAAAGATTCAGCTGAAGTAACGAGTGCTCTCTTCTGCAGTTGGCAAGCCTGGCGGGTTGCAATCTACTGCCTAGGCGTTTTGCCAGCCCCCAGTATTTACGTGCTCCCTTTCACACCTCCCTTGTAAGTGTGCTTTCTATCATTCAAGAGATCTGCTGTGCCTTCAGCCCTGTCTTTGTCAAGGCACTCCTGACCCAGAAAGTCACGGGCGTGGCTCTGTCAGGCAATTCCGAACGGGGATCTCTCTCTCTGGGCAATTGCCCCCATGCCAAGTTGCCTCGCCAAACCTGAACAGTTCAAAACTGTTGCGCGGCGTTCTGATTGCCACCCCTCTTCTGTGTTTACACACAATTGTATCGACCATCTCGGCAGCCAGAACTTCGACTCCCCTTGTTTGGGCAATCTTCATCGAACATAAGTTCTGTGTCTAGTTGCCCTTGACACTTACGTTTACTCAGACTTATGCCTCCTCAGTCCGGTTGGGGAGTTTCTCACATGTCTGTCCCTCCCTCCCAACCGTACACTTTGCTGTGCTTTGAACTTGGTGCCTGTCTTTTGAACAGATACAGAGACATTGCTCATTATCTGTTGAATGCGGTGACCTCAATTCAACTTGGTCCCTTCCTGTTCATCGCTGCAGCACTTACGCACGGATACCTCATCGATATTTATATACTCTTCAGACCACCATCTTTATCAATCCAACCCTCAACATCGTGCCATCCGCGGTGGAATTTCTTCATTCTTTATCAAACTTGACGTGCGAATAGAGTTGAGCTATTTTCCGATCTATATACAGTCTATCTTTCCGCGATTTAAATATTGCACATACGTACCATAAATAATCGTCACGATCAGAGCAACTTTGGACCCTTCGCCTACTGCGACGGGCAGCTCTAGCAAGCCCTGAAGCTTGTTCTTCGAATCTCTTGCCAGTTTACTAAGCTTCCCGGCTCTTCCATTTACCACTAGGCTTTTCTATCATATTCAAGGCCCGTCTTCATCAACACGATTTGGTTGCTTACCGGAGCACTGACTCTGCTGGTGTAGTTGGACTCGTGGCCGGACTCAGAAATCTGCTTCTTTTTTTGCTCTTTATTCTCTGTTAATTTTGTGCATTGGATTGATTTGATAAAGAAGGAGGACGATAAGCAATGCCGAAACCAGCAAAAAAAGGCCAAGATGGCGGCCAAATAGGTGCTCCTGATCAGGCATTAGCACATGCAGCTACATTGTCAGACATGTCGCAGTCCGCGACGGATATTGCGCAGCATGTTCAATCAAAGATATTTCAGGGCAACTCTGAAGCTGTCATGTCTCAACCCGGTACTCAGAATGTCATGACCTCTCCATCTGTCCACCAGGTTCATCCGGGCACCTTCGACATGACGTTCCTAGGTAATACGTTGCCTCCCATGAGTCTTCACCCACAGCATTCTCCTCCTTACATTCATGGTACAAGCCAGCCGTACAATCCCACAACATCATCCCCAATGCCCTTTCAGTCACATCTAATGCCCGCATTTGGAGGGCCATTGGTAACGATGGCTGATCATTCATACTACGTCGGCCAAGCCCAGATACCGCAATACTACCAAGGTAGTCACTTACCTTACAACCAACCGCAGCAAGGAATGCACGGCCGGCCAAATATGGTTTATCATTCGAATCAGATGATAATGAGTCATGCTCAACCAAACTTTTATTTTCCTCGGGAAAGTCACTCTCATCATTCCCTCGTGGTTCCTGCCAACGTTCCGTCGAAACTACACCTATCAAGGGCTCCTAAAATACATGTCCGGCACTCTCAATATGGAGGAGCAAATCGAAATCAAGGCAGCGGAAACCAAGGTAAGGCTTAAAACCTAGTTCTCCAATTACCTTTCTAACCACACTATCAGATTCTCATTCGTCGAAGCAAACAACTGTTGGCGGTCCGCCTCGCAAGCCACGTCAAAGTGGTAAGTCAACGATAGAACACATGAAAGAGGGATTATTTTGGCTGACAAGTAACTGACAGGCCACGCTCTGTGGATCGGAAATCTTCCACCGCAGGCGGATCTTATGGCCTTGGTACAACACATTTGTAAAAAGACCTCGGGTATGGAATCCTTATTTCTGATCTCCAAGAGCAACTGTGCATTTGCAAACTTCAAAGACGAAGCTACGTGTTCCGCAGCCCAGAAGATGCTTCATGATTCCAAGTTTCAGTCTATTCGTCTCGTCAGCCGCCTGCGAAAGAACACTATTGAAGGTTCCTCTAGCACCGCTGCTCCTAGCAGCAGCCCAGCAGCAGCAGCGTCAGGCTCTTTAGCCGACGAACCAAATCCTCGATATCAGTCATCAATTAATGGAGTGGAATCCAGAGTGACTGTCCAAACAGATGCGGTTATCGTTCCACCGATGGAGCCAAAGAAAGATGGTCAAGCTCGATACTATGTTGACAAATTCTTCATTCTCAAGAGTTTAACCACTAAAGATCTGGATTTGAGCGTTCAGACTGGAGTTTGGGCTACACAGTCCCACAATGAGAACAGTCTCAAAAAAGCATTTCAGGTAAAAAGAGTCACTTTCGTGGATTAATTTGTCTGAGGTGGTGCTAACTACAATTAGACTGCCGACAACGTCTACTTAATCTTCTCAGCAAACAAGTCGGGCGAGTATTTCGGGTATGCTAGAATGACATCGGAGATGAATAATGACCCAGCAGCCGCAATTGAAGTTGCGCCACAGGCCCCAATAGCTGCCGAGGTAGACCTTCCTAAAGCTATTTCTACGGACGCGACTGAATTTGTGCCCCGAGGCAGAATTATTGATGACTCTGCAAGAGGTACGATCTTCTGGGAGGCAGAACGAAACGCATCTGAGGTCAGTTCCGATATTAAGAGCGAGACAATGAGTGAGGGGAGCATTGCTACAGAAGAGGAAGAAAAGACATGGGGGAAACCGTTTAAACTAGAATGGCTATCTACGACACGCTTGCCCTTCTTCCGAACACGTGGCCTACGAAACCCGTGGAATTCAAATCGAGAGGTCAAAATTGCTCGAGACGGCACCGAACTAGAGCCGGCAGTTGGTCGCAAATTGATAGGACTGTTCAACCGTGTCCAAATCTCGGCGGCAACGGTGCCTGCCGGTCGAGTACCAATGAATATTGCTCCTATATACCCACCGATGAGATAACAGACGAAGGGAGATGGCATGACCTAAGAGTAGTCTTGAGGGCCTACTGAACCTGGTTTGTATGCCATGGTTGTTTGATACAGGCAGGCCAAAGAAGAGCCCTATACTGCTCATAACGGGCTGTTCGTTTTTAATTCTCAACATGAACTTGGACATTACTATGAGAGTTAGAGGACATGAAAAGTTTATGAAAGGATGAATAGCGGTTGGATTAGGACATGGACATGTTTCTAGGATTTGCACTGAAGGCAAATTGCATTCTTGATACAACGCAGTTGCAGCGCATGCAGCACTGTGCAACAGCAAAATCGGGAAGAACCGTCGAAGACGGGAGGTTACGAGCCACAATGCCGAAAGTTCAAGTTCCATGACATTAGCGCACGTGGTTCAAGATTCTGAGCGTGCGGTAGGCGTCGTTGCCGTCGCGGTTCCGGTAGAGTTGTAGTCGAATGCAAAGGTGTGGCTCGTGTAGACGGACAGGGGAAGGGGAAGGATTAAAAAAAAACTACTTTTGTGTTGATGTGCTGAAACTACCGGAGGTGTTGGCTCTCAACGGAGCAGGAAGTCGCATGGTGTTCGCTAGGCTAACGCAATGACGTCTGCCCTTTGTATAATACTTTGCCTTGAGCTATGGTTTACGTTGAAGCTCTCTACCCGGGCATCTAGCCTGGATCCAAGGGAGATCTTTCCAGATAAATGCTGCGGCGATTAAAGCGTGTGACGTCATGACCGTTTTTGAATGTATCCAGGGTGGTTGTGGCTGGTAACTGCCCAGGTGGTACCTTGTACCTTGGGTACCTCGCACGGAATCCGGAGTCCCACAGCAGAGGAACAGATCAAAACAAGGAAGAGAGAGAGTCAACACTGGCAAGTATCAAGCGCAACAATCGAACGCAAGTCTCTACTGTGATGCCAAAAAATTCCTGCTTAGTTTAATGCACGTGCAGACTTCTTTTGTTGTGAATAATGTTCTCGTGGTATTCCTGCCATACTGGCCAAGCTTAATACGCTGGCTTGGCTGACCACAGAAATTCGGCGAGCGCCTAGAAGTTTCCAGCACCAGCCTTCTAGACATGAGCACAAGACCGCTGAACACGCAATTCGCTGCTTCCTAATTGATTCCAGCAGATTCCGGCAGATTCCGGCATCATCTACCAGATTCAGTATCATTCTATTGCCATTCCATAGCTTCTATTTGTGTTTGTAAGACTGTCAGGGGCAGCTGCCTCTGCTGACTATAAAGTAATGCTCAAGCTCCAAGAAGCCAACCGCTTTCTCTGCTCAGATCAGACAACAACAACAATCACAATCACAATCACAACCACAACCACAACCACAATACCAGCAACACCTCCCAATCTTTGAGACTCATCCCGCTTCTTTCCCACAACTTCATCTCCCACTCGCAACGTCGTCTTCATACTACCCCAAAATCATCGCTCCTACACACCCATACACAATGGCGTTCTTCCCCCCAGCCTTCTACAACCAGGACAGGTCCTTCACCCCTCTGTTCCGCCTTCTCGACGACTTCGACAACTACCGCCAAGACAACACCACCAACAACGACAAGACTAGCCGCCACTGCAGCCGCCCCAACAGTCTTCCCCAGTGGCAACCCAAATTCGATGTTCGCGAGACCACCGAAGCATTTGAGCTGTACGGTGAACTTCCTGGGGTGAGCAAGGAAGACGTCAATATTGACTTCACTGAACCTCAAACCTTGCAAATTCGCGGCAAATCGGAGCGCAGATACACTGCTGGAACTCCACCTTCCAACGGTGAGGACAAGACAAAGGCCAAGGATGCAAGACAACCTACCGTTGAAGATGGAGAGGACGAGGAGTGGTCCAGCGCTGGACATTCCGCACCCGCAACTCCAACCACCACAACCGCTGAGCTTGAGAAGCACGCCGGGACGCAGAAGCCAGCAGACAATGCCAAGTACTGGCTGACTGAGCGCAAGATTGGTGAATTCTCCAGAAGCTTCAACTTCCCCACCCGCGTTGATCAGGATGGAGTCTCCGCCAATTTCCACAATGGTATTCTGAGCATTATCGTGCCTAAAGCCAAGAAGCACGAATCTCGCCGCATCTTGATCAACTAGACGAAAAAACCTTCGACATCATGGCGTTACCAGTTTGTTGGCCCTCGATTTCTGGCATTGATTACATGAAGCTTGCTCAGTGGCGTTGATGGATTGCGCTCGATTTTTGCGCTTGCTAAGCATGGGAATTGCGTACGAAAGTATTAGGATCTACAATACGCAATTGGGGGTACCGTGGCTATTGTACTCTAGTGACACGACATGAATAACAGAAATGAAATTCAATTACAAACATTGTGATTCAGTCTCTGACATAATTGATCCGTAACAGTAGTATTGCATTATTAGAACTCTCTTCGATGATTGTAGATTGTGCTCACGTGATTTGGCGTAGCAAAGTGGCGTTGATGCCTGGCCAAGGCGCGTTCCACCGCGACTGGCATCAACACCAAATTATCAATCCTGAAAAAATTGTTCATTCACTGCAACACAATCATTTCAGGGAAATTCAAGCGGGTCCTTTTTTTTCTAGCATCTGCAAGACGACATCAAAATGTCGGACGAGTACGATGAGGCTCAAACCGGCGAAGATGGAGGCATGACTGGTCCTGGAGCTCCGACTCCTCTCACAGCGTTGGAGGTATATCACGCGTGTTCTGTGTAATGGGTGTATGGAAATTGACAAGCACTTTCATAGGGTATTTCCGGTTTGACCAAACGTGATATCCAACTCGTAATGGATGGAGGTTTCAACACAGTCGAGTCCGTTGCGTACACTCCGCGCAGGATGCTGGAACAGATTAAAGGCATTTCAGAGCAAAAGGCCACAAAAATTTTAGCAGAAGGTCAGTTTTTGCATCATCGCACAAGTAGTGCTGAGGGCTCAATAAGCTGACTCTCTCAAATTAGCCTCAAAATTGGTTCCCATGGGATTCACGACCGCCACCGAAATGCATCAGCGCAGAAGCGAACTTATTTCCATCACAACCGGTTCGAAGAACTTAGACACTCTCCTCGCAGGCGGTATCGAGACCGGATCGGTCACGGAACTCTTTGGTGAGTTCCGTACGGGAAAGAGCCAAATTTGTCACACCTTGGCTGTAACATGCCAACTCCCGTTTGACATGGGAGGCGGCGAAGGCAAGTGCCTCTATATCGACACGGAGGGTACATTCCGGCCCGTAAGACTGCTCGCGGTAGCCAACCGCTTCGGGTTATCGGGAGAGGAGGTGCTCGATAACGTTGCCTACGCCCGCGCGTACAACTCCGATCACCAGCTCCAGCTGCTGAACCAAGCAGCAGCCATGATGTGCGAGACCCGATTCTCCCTTTTAGTCGTCGATAGTGCAACTTCCCTGTATCGGACGGACTTTTGCGGCCGCGGAGAACTTTCAAACCGGCAGACGCATCTGGCCAAGTTCATGAGAACGCTGCAAAGGTTAGCAGATGAGTTCGGAATAGCCGTGGTGATTACAAATCAAGTTGTTGCTCAGGTGGATGGAGGACCAAGTGCAATGTTCAACCCTGACCCGAAGAAGCCCATTGGCGGCAACATCATTGCTCATGCGAGTACAACTCGCATCAGCTTGAAGAAGGGGCGCGGTGAGACAAGGATTGCCAAAATTTATGACAGTCCTTGTCTGCCTGAAAGCGATACTTTATTTGCCATTAATGAGGACGGCATTGGTGACCCCGCACCTAAGGACATGGACAAGGACTGATGAGATGAGAGGCTTTTCTTTTGTTTTACCACGAGATCACGGATGAAGTCGCATAATTTTCTGGCGTTGCTGGTTTCGGTGCCTTTGAATCTAGCTAGTTGGCTGCTCCTCTATCATTTGAGCTTTTTTTACTTGCTTCAATCTGTGGTTCTTGTTTCTGGCGTGATATGCAAGGTTCAGGACCCAGTGCGTGGAGATCAGCTTCGAGCAGTGGGTAGGGTGTTAATCTATCTTCAAGTCCATCCTGATGTATGTGTATCTTGTGGTGATTTTACTGTGCCTTTGGATCATGGCTGATGCACACAAAGTCGCGCCCCCTCGCCCTTGCCCTACCCCTCCCCCCTCCTCCAAAAAAAAAAAATGAAAATAAAAGTAAAAGTAAATAAAACCAAGCTGAGAATGACCATCTCACAAAATCGATGCAATCACACCACGCAAAGAAAAACCCAAAAAAAAACCCCCCGTATTAGCTTCGGGTCCCAAACTGGCCGTGGTGGGCAGGGTTAGTTGCAAATTGAGCTGATTTCCTCTTCGGGTTAGCGCAATCGCGACCTTGAAACAGTATTTTGCCAAGCGCGATCGCAAACTTCCATTGCAGCAACGGCAGCGATTACATATCAAAGACTTACTTTCCCCGCCTTCCGCATCAAGTGGCCGCAGCTCGCTTTACGGAGGCGAAATGGACTCGGGTGAGATGCAGTATCTCTTCAAAGAGACACGCTTGAACCTCGAGCCTCCCTCTACCTCATCGGTTGTCAACATCCGGGTACCTTCCAAGAACAGCAACAGCAACAGCCGCAGCCAACGACGCAATGCCCGTGAGTCACTGGCCGAGGACGAGACGACCTTCCGATCCAGGAATCTAGCTTCAGAATCATCCATTTACCACCGTAAATGGCACGATACGCCGCGTAGCTTCCTGTGGCGAGTTCTCGAAGATGGCACAGTGCTAAGTGTCAGGGCAGTGGACGTGTGCAAAAAGGACAAAACCGCCGATGCGCCGCTCATACTGAACTTCAACTTCAGCGTTCCGATTCAAGCAGGTTGCGTCGCATTCTCTGATCCAGAAGAGCATGACGCACTTTGCGTTTTCGTCCTGGACCAATCGTCACAGGTTTACACATTCACTCTACGACCAGACTTCTTTCGGAAGAGAGCAGCGCTCGATGCGGTGTTATCGGATTTGTGCAAGGCTCAATGCCCGGCTGGATTGAGTTTCAAAAGTCCACATCGTATGGTTGCTGTAACGGCCAACACCCTGCTTATTACTGTGAGCGATGGTGGCATGATCCGACTGGACAAAACCAAGAGTAATGACTGTAAGTTGCACGAGCACTCATTCATGATAGCTAACGCGTGCTAACGAAGAAGCCTAGCCTCCCCGGGTGTCTGGAAGGAGTCCTTCTTCAACGTTCAAGGATGGGCGCAAAACTTGCGAAGCTTACTGCCGTTTCAAGGTAACCACACCATCAAATACGGAAAGGTCAACATGGAATATAGCGCTGCCACGTCAGTCCAAGTAACGGATTTTGGAGTTGAGGGATGCTTATTTGCCATTACTATCTGTCTCGATCATCGAATCCGCATTTGGAATGTTGAAGATGGCCAGATCCTATTCACGGGCGATCTGCTGAACGTGGAGAGAGCGCCGCAAGAGTTGGGAAAATGGGCAATAGATCCGTCCCAGTCGAATTTGGTGCAGATCGTGGGCCGAAGCCGAGGTCAAAGGATTTGCGCGACATACTCACCCATTGGATTGGGTGAGTTTAAGTTCTGGAAGATCATTGCCAAGGGTTCGCACACGATCATTGTGGACGACCTTTTCCCCAGGGCCACACTGATACCCTCAACACCATCATCATCGGACATATGGACACTGGCCGATTTCGTCCTGGCCTCTCCGGCGGAAGGGTCTATCAACCTGTGGACACTATGGAAGAATAACATGACCTATAGAGTGAAGAGGCTGGAACTGGACAGGAAAAATATGACGCAGTCATGGGAGGAGAATTGGGACGGTGTATATCCTGATCCTGGACTCACACCTGTCCAAACATCAGGGCCATGTGATCCGACGGATGTGACCGAGAAGTGGTTGCAGTGCATCCTGCAACCAGGTCGGTTCACCAAAGCCACTCTTGAAACTGCCTTATGTATCTACGAACGCGGCCTAGGAACACCAAAAGACAACAGCAAAGGTCGTGGCCTGGCTGAGTCCATTTGCTCCGTGCTGGGCGCCACTGCATCACTGGATAGGGGTTCCTCAGGCGCCATGGATTATGAACAATTCCGCGCATCTAGCGAAACACAATGGCGGCGGTTTTTCCGACTTCTGCTCGAGCTCGACCGACAACGAGGGGAGGCAATCGGTTTAGTCATTGATGCCGAAGCTGACTTCGCATGGGTTGTCTGCACCGACCTTGTTTCTGCTATCAGACAGTGCAGCGACTTGGAGCGCCTGTATCACAATCTCTCTTCAGCTGATGAGGAAAACGCTCAGAAAGCAGCACTCGTCAGCGCAGCCTTGTCATTTGTAGATGGATTTTCAGACAACTATATCCAACTAGCTCGAGCAGCTTTAAGATGCGAGATATTTGCCGAGTCGTCCAAGACCGATTTAGAGCGCATTCAGTACTTTTCAGACAAAGCTGGATTTTGGCGCGGAATCACGGATGAAGATTGTGCCCAGATTGTAGACGTTCTCGGCGCAAACTTTGCTGTTGTCTCTGATGACTTGTACGCACAATTTCTGGATTTGATTGCGGCACCAGTGGAAGCAAGAAGGCGACATCTACGGCATCCTTTGACAAAATTCGGTCTGAAGCTGATCACGAAGGGTGCTCGGGATGACATTGCACTGCAATGGAACGTTTGCTTCAGCCAGCTCATTCTTTTGGTGCACATGGAGTTTGAATTTGACAACGAGGAGGATGCCCTCCACCACCGAGTTGATATTGGCCCAGTCTTTCGAAAACTTTTAGCAGCTCTCAAGAGACTGGAGCTCTTGAAATGGCTGGCCGATATGGAACTTTCAATACCTCTTGGCCATGCAAACTCAGCCTCATCGTCACAGTCAAAGAAGGACATTGACGATTCACAACCAGTGACAGCTCTAGAAGCCAACCTCGGACACCTACTTGGCTTTGATGATGTCAAGAAGGAGCCCCTCTCTGGCAGCATCACAGACCTGATTAATAACCTTTGCGCACCCGATAGTGATATCGAGATATCACCAGCATTGATTCAATGCGCGCTGATAAAGCAAGGTCGAGCCGACCTAGCTCTAGAACTCAATCCGTATAGCGACCAGAACCCCTTTTCTGTCTACGTTCTTGGTCGAGTTCAATTATCACTAAATGATTTCGAATCGGCAGCAATCAGCTTCAGGAGGGCGGCCATCGGAATGGGTAAGTTTTATTTTTCTAAAAGCGTTTGTGACTTTTGACCCCAACGAGCAGGATGCTCATGATGATTTACAGGTACGGAAAGCATGCCCAGTGACAGACACAGCTGTGGACTCCTGGGAGACACGGAGTGGAATCTTCTCAACAGTGGCCAAGCCATGTACTACTCGCACATTGTGGCACTCTACGAGTCCCAGAGCGTCTACTCTTATGTAGTCGACTTTGCCAGACTGGCTATGCAGTTCTTAGGAGCTGCTAACGACAGCTCATCTGCCAAAGTGGAAATGCTCAGCCGTCTATTCAATGGCGCACTGGCGACGTCACAGTATGAGTTGGCACACACAAGCCTTCTGTCAATGACAGATGACGTCCTGAAGCAGTCTAGCCTTCGAAAACTCGTTGGCAAAATGTGTGAAACATGCCACAATATCGAGCTCGTTTCCTTACCTTTCCCGGGCATGCAGCAGGATGTGGATGACATACTGGCTGCCAAATGTCGAAGTACGACGGATGCTGTACAGGGCTTCCCATATCATCAAGTACTCTACTCGTGGCGCATCAAACGCAACAACTACCGTGGCGCTGCGTCCGTTCTCCTCGATCGCATTCAAAAGCTCAAGTTGGCTGGTGAGGGGGATAAGATCACTGGGGATGATGTTCTAGACACTCCCGTAACGAGACAGTATCTCTTGCTTATTAACGCTCTCAGCTGCGTCGACCCCAAGCAAGCATGGATTTTTGACGAAGGCTCACCAGCACTGCATCAAAATGGCGATGGCGCTAGTAAGCGCAAGGTGGTCTCGCTGGCGGACATTCGCAAACAATACCAAGACGAGCTGGATAGGATTGCCGCCATTCAAAACAATCAGTTTGGATTCGACTCAAGTGATGTTATGGAGCTATAGAGCCGCGACTGAGAATACGAGCGACGACTTTTGTTGGAGTATGTTAAGGAAATTTAGGCTCGGTTTAAGTAATCCTTGTTGTAGACTAGAATTCTCGCGTTTCATTACCTTGACACAAAGGGCTCACGGGTCAGATACTCTGTGGCAACGACATAGGCACACAGGAAATTGATTCATGCTCAAGTCCGAGAGAAGAGCACAAGCTTCAAGAATTTCCGCACTTCAAGCTTTACGCGCAGAATCTACGGTGTATGGTACACCTGTCAATGAACGTACATGGAATGAAAATGAAAGAGAAAGCATCCTCAATAACCCAACGCCGAGCCGTATGCTAGAACACGAATATTTGAATGAACGAAACAGGGGGATAAGTCTACAGGCGCAGGCAGCAGGAATGACGGAATAAGTCCATGAAAATGCCTGGGAGAAACTAGGCTTGTGCTGCGGCGATCTTGGCCTCATTTGGAGCAGGAAGAGATTGCAGACCGCCGCCAGTGTTTTCGGAGAGACCTTCAGGGGCTTGACGGAAGAGGATGATTTCGGATTGTTTGAAATACCGACGTGCATCTGAGGACGGTTAGTAATCAGATGCCACGATCCGACATGCCAATTGAGAAATTAACGCACCCTCGTCAATGAGTACCAAACTGAGGTAGTACCTCGTAGAGAACTTCTTGTTCACATCGCGAAACGTAGGTGTCAGGTCGAAACCGCCCAGGAACAAACGGATAGGAATGGTTTCCCCTCTAGACGGTGAACCGTCCATGATCTCGAAGCGAACCAGCGTCTCACTTTCGTTGTATTGGTTTGGCGCCGCACCGGTGGTTTCTCTCCGGATGATGGACAGCTCCATGTGCTTGATCTTGAGGCGGACAAGCAGGAAATAGATGCGACCTACGATGACGTCTTTGAGATGGTATTTACTCTTGCTGTACTCGAACTCGATGTGCAGACAGTCTTCGATCCCCACGTCCATCTTGATACTGCTGTTCATCTCGGGCGGGATGCGGTAGCTGTAGACCCAGATGTCCTTTTCGCGAATGACGTCGGCCATGCGGCGCGAGACGGTGACACGCACGAAGTACCGCAGCTTGACGTTGATGCCATTGTACGACTCGTACTGCTTCTCGACGTTCTTGAAGTTGAAGTCGAAGGTCTGCGGGTGCTGCAGCTCCCCCGGCGCGGCGAGCTCCTGGACCAGAGAGAGGAATTCGTAGTGATTGCCTCTGTCGAAGAACATCTCGATTGTGCCGATGAATTGGACCTTGATGCCCGTGTGCTCGAGGCGCTTGCCATCCTTGGGACGGACGGTGACGGCGCCCTTGACGGATTCGCCGTCCATGTACAGGGGGGCTTTCTCGCGGCGGTTCTTGTCGAGCTTGACGTCGACCATGGAGCGGTCGTCGGCATCTTCGAGGACGACGTCGATGTCGACGGGGGTGGAGAAGAAGTAGGACATGGTGGACGGGGACGCGCGCGCGCCTCGGGCGGAGAGTGCTTGCTTTATTTATGATGTTTTTATTATTTCTCCTTTTTTTGTGGCAAGCTGGGCGATGTTGCGGAAGGGACAATGAGACGGCGGCGTGGAGGATGGGTGAGCTGGGGATGTGGTGTCGATCGTCACGGATGTATCATGGCGCTGACGTACCTAGGTACTCTTCTGCTCTGCATCTCTCGGCCTTGGAGGTTGAGTCGTGGTTGTTGGCCCCGTCGGAACTGGATTGACCGGCGTTCCCCCACTGCACCGCGCCCTATCTCTAGGGAGAGCTCCCGTCCTCCTTTAGCAGTGACATTCAGTGGAAAAGTTCACGTGCCGAACAGCATCAATTACTTGTAGTAAGACTCAAACCAAAAAAAGCCACTTTCAGAATTCTTCCAAATTGCCCTATTTCTCTTGAAATTCACGAGGGTCTCCGATCCAATTCTTCAGAATATGACCGCCCAAAGAAAACCAACAAGAACATCACGTGACGCAAACCAACGCACCCAAGGCTCTCGCTTGTCGAACCGCTGCCGGCACGGCCCCACCAGCGAGTTCCAACCACAATTCTTTTTTTCTTGCGCCTCCCGCCACCCGGGTCAACTTCGGCGGGGCCGTCACGTGCAGGCGAGCCCTAGAACTTTCCCCGCCCACACGATTTCGCCAGAACGGATTGAATTTCCGTCGTGATCCGCCGCCCGACGACCTACGACAAACCTCACCCACCGACATCCCCCAACTCACAACCGGCAGGATGAAGTACATTCATTCTCAGGAGCTTCTTGAAATCCCTGAGGGGGGTACGTGAATTCAAAAAAACCCAAAAAAAAAAATTCCTTAAAAGAACACCAGCTCGACAAATTTTTGTCTCCGATGTGCCGCAACTATTTCGAATTGGGGGGGGGGGGGGGGGGAGAGAGTTTTTTGTGGG
>KQ061689.1:712449-724793 GCA_001008035.1 Atkinsonella texensis
AAAAAAAAACACACATTGAAAAGCAACAGGATTACCAAGGGCTGATAACGCATGAAATGAAATCAAAATTCCACAGAAATAGAGGGCCAGCCACATAGCCGAAATGCGATACTACCACAACGCCAAAGCCGATATGATAATGAAAGCAAGCACGATGCCGTCATATGCAGAAGGAAGAAAGTAACGTCATTGCTTATGCGCGCAACAAAGAGGTGCCAAACTCATGCCGTTGCAGAGACGAGATGCACTATAGAGTGGCTTTTGAAGAAGTTGTGCGTGTATGCATGTATGTATGTATGTATGTATGTATGTATGTACTGTCGTCTCAAGTCGAGCAGCGGCCGCTCTATGGGCGGCGCGAAGGGGCACGAGAATAGTGAGATGCCCCGCCGCGGGAGTCTCTGTCTCTTGAGCGGTAGCTGTGGGCCGTTCGGCCAGTACGATGGGTTCGGCCTCCCGAGCTTGAACTGGCTATTGATGACGAAGAAAAAAATGTCGGTCAGTATATCATGTCTCGTTCCGAATCACCCACCGCTTTAAGCAGAACGAATGGATGGGTAGGGAAAAAAAAAAAAAAAAAAAAAAAAAAAAAAAAAAAAAAAAAAAAAACTTACTGCTCGTAAAGGTAGCATCGGAATAGGTGTAGTATGAGTCGCTGTGGCGGGATGACCTGCCAGGCTTGCGAGCAGGCTTCTTGTCCTTGTTCAGATTGAGCAAGGCAAGGAGGGCAGCAGCACCACTTGCGATGCCCAACCACCACTTGCCGTCTGATTTTTTGTCGCGGCGATTGCTGGCGGAAGCAGGGCGGCCTCCCCACCAACCCGAGTGACGATCTCGTCGAGAGTGTGCGGAGGGGACGTGGCTGCCGTGACGAGCGTAGCGCTCTTCCTCGATGACCATCTTTTCTCTCTGCTCCTTTTTGCCGAACAGGTTGTTCCAGATGCCGCGGGCGATGCAGCAGAAGCAGAGAAGCATGAGGAGGGCAACGCCGGCGAGGGTGCCGATGACAATGCCTGCGATGGCGCCGGGACTGAGGCCGCCGCCCGTGCCGCCCTTGCTGCTGCCGTCGGCTCCAATCGTGCTCCCATTGCCGGTGGGGATGGGATTGGCAGTGCTGACGGAGGTCGGGGGAGCACCGCTATCGACGACGACGGTGGTGCCAGTGACGCGGAAGGGCGCAGAGTATCGCGTTGTAACCTGGCCGTTGGACGTGATGACGACGGCGCTCGGCTCGGCATAGCCTGGTCGAGGCGTGCATTGGCCGCCGTTGCTCGAGTATGCGCACTGCTGCCAGCCGGCGCAGCAGATGGGACCGCAGGCTTCCTGCTCGGGACCCTGGGGAACGCAGTTGACGCCCGGCGTTGGCATGGGAGCAGGCATCCAATGGGTCATGATGGTGCTCGTGTAGGTCACGGTCCAGGTGGTGGTGTAGGCGGGGACGTAGTCGCCGGCCACGCAGGTCGCTACGTTGCCCTGGAGCGTGGTGCAGACCTGGCTGGGCTCGCAGCAGTATTGGTTATCGGCACCGCAGTAGGACGCGCAGTTGCGTGGGCTGAGGAACGAGTAGCCAAGATCGTGAAGGTGGTCTTTGGGATAGGGCGTGGCGCCGACCACGGCAGCCGCTGCGCCGACCCAGGCCAGCCATCGCATCGCCGACGACTGCAGCCGCACAGGATTCCACGGCCGCGGTAACGAGGGCGAGGGCGAGGGCGAGGTTGGAATGTGGTGGTGGTGGTGGTGGTGTCGCATGGCTGTGGCCGCGCCAATGTCAGGTTTTCTGTCTGGAATGCGGGAAGCCGGCGAGTCGATGTTCCCAAGTCCAAAGTCAGCAAGGAAGGCAGGAGAGCAGAACAAGGTGGACGAGGTTGAGGTTGAGCTGGCTAGGGAACAGCCGAAACTAGACGCCCCAAACTATAAACCAAATTATGTGAGGCGGGATGAAAGCGAGAATGCGCAAGAGAGAAAAAGAAAAAGAAAGCGCTGTACGCGCCATGCGTCATGGAGCTTTATTCACTTTAAAAGAGGGCTGCACAGAGAATCCCAACCTCCCACTTCGACGTTGGCCCAGCCCAGCCCCTCCATTTCAAAGACTTCATTCACATCGCGACCCAGGATGACAAGGCGCCCGTCAAGCTTGGCAAGGTTCAAGGTTCCGTGCATCCCGGCACTAAAAACGACAGTAATTTGAGCTCGATTGCCTTCCCTTCTTTCTTTGCATTGTTTGCGACTTCGGGGTGTATACGGACCGTCGTGCTTTCTCTGCCTTTGTGCACGGAGCGCGGGACGGTTGCCACGGCGGTGCATGTCCCAGATGTGTCGAGACAAGCTTCAATCTCTGCCTGCACTTTGGTCAAGAACCCAGGCATTTCGGGGTGTATGTACAGTAAGCTTGAGCTTGCAGCTAGTCTAGCTGGGATAGGCGGCCGAGGAGACCCGCCTTGCCAGCCCATCAACGCCCAACCGCAACGACCTGAGCAGTCAGCCGTCGGGCTTCCTAGCTCCAGATGGTTGGTTCGTACGCGGTCCACTGGTGGGGCTGCATCTGTGGCTGGTCGAGGAACCGGCCGCTTCCCGCTGGGCTAGCACAGAGCGCGGATAATCATTTGTCCCTGTTGCTGCTGCTCTTACCCACGAGCAGAGCTGCTAGCTGTTTTGGTACTGGGCGGGCCCTGGGACCGACCTGTGACGTTCTGCCGCCTGCTCTTTGGCTTCCAGTCGCTGCATCATCAACGCCCTCATCTCGTCCAACGGCCCGCAGCTCGATATTCATACAGTCCACCACCACCGTTTAGCTGCTTACCCGCGCTTCCAGCGCCTTTCTTTGCATCCAAGTCCGGCCTAGCTCATCTCTACCTCCCCCCCCCCCCAACGATAAGTTGTCGCCACGACGCGACGACCAAACGACCAAACGACGACGACGTCTTGCCGTCGCCATCATGTCGCTCGATCCACCCACATACCTAGCTTCTCTTCAGAGCAACATCCGGCAGCGGCCAATTCCCTGGGACGGCGCTGTCAGAGCTGGAACGCTGACCGAAGAGCAATATGGCAAAATTCGTGCCGTCGATAAAGCAAAAAACCCGGAGCAGCGCAAGGAAATCGTCGGGGGTGATATCGACGGATACCGAGTGCTATTTGTTGGCGGTCCTGGCAAGACCAGCGTTCTGGAAACCGCAGGCAAGCATGCCAATGTAGTTCAGTATATCCTCGTTCTGTTGGCAGACCTTCTTGATGGTATGTGCCATGCCAGCGAAATTTTCATTTGTCGCGCACGCTTGCCCCAACAACAAAGCTTTGACTTATACTGGACACCCAAAATCTACTTTTTGTTCAGACGGTTTGGCCAACTGGCGAGCTGACAATGTTCTCTTCCCTTTACAGCCGTGCCTTCCTTTGCGAAAGCTCTCTTCAAAGACAGCGACCCGTACAAGCATTTCCTGCCGTCACTGCATTCCAACACGACCGAGGACCCTATTCCACTGCTCACATCGAATGCCCTGACGACCCTGGTGTCGCTAGCCCGCGATGAGTCGAAAGCTACTGATCAGGCTTTACCCGTATTGTTTGCTTACCTTTCTAGCCTGGCCAAGAGCACAGACGCGGGCCTCCAGGACATCGCCGTGCAGCAGTACTCTGCCCTTCTATTCGGCCGCGGCTCTCGGGAGAAGTTCTGGAATCAGAGAAGTGAGACGGTCGAGCCGCTGGTGAAGATTCTGCACACTGCTGCTGGTATAGGGAGCGGCACGAATTCGGCTGCGAGTCTGTGGAGTGGAAATGTGAATGTCCGCAGCAACGGCTTCGAGGGATCTCTTGGCGGCGGCGTCGGACTGCAACTTCTCTACCATGTTCTGCTGGTCATTTGGCAGCTGAGCTTCGAAGCTGAAAACGTTGGCGAGGACTTAAACGAGTAAGTCTGCCACAGAAACCATGTCATCCTACCGCGACAGATGCAGCTTCGCTGACGAGTGAATCAACAGCGAGTATGATGTCATTCTACTATACACACATCTCTTGCGATTGTCACAAAAAGAGAAGACCACAAGACTCATCTTGTCTACTCTGTATAATCTGCTTGTCAAGAACCAAACCTCGCTGCTTCCGACTGCGGTCCTTGCTCGATTGCCAGCACACTTGGATAACCTGACAAGCCGCCACATGACAGACCCCGATCTGCTAGAGGATTTGCAAAGCCTCAAGGGGTTGCTTGACGAGTACACCAAAACAAAGACAACCTTTGACGAATACATTGCCGAGGTCAACTCGGGTCATCTGCGGTGGTCGCCACCTCACCGTAGCCAAGTATTCTGGGCTGAGAACGCTCGGAAGATTCTTGACTACGAGAATGGGGAGATTCCTCGCAAATTGGCAGAAATCATGCAGAAGCCCTGGGATCATGACAAACAAGTCCTTGCCATTGCCTGCAACGACATCGGATGTCTTGTGAAGGAAGTCCCGGAGAAGCGATATCAGCTGGACAAGGCCGGGTTGAAGACCAGAGTCATGGAGCTGATGCAGAGCGACGATGAGAATGTGAGGTGGGAGAGCTTGCGGGCGCTTGGCGGTTGGCTCAAGTACAGCTTTGAGCAGAAGTAGGCGGCTGGCAAGCTCGGGTATAGGTTTTGCATCGAGGTTGTATTGAATCGGTAAGGCACAGGCATGTGTGATGTGTGCCAGAGACATTCAAGTTGTTTATTATTAGACGCCCTTCATTGGTATGTAATCAGCACCTAGAATCTGACTGACGCACGAGGTGTTTTGTCCAGCCATGTTGTCGGATTACTGTAGGAATCAACTGTGACGAGCAGAATGACAACTTGCATCACGTGAGCTGCTAACTGGACGAAGCAGTGAAAAAAAATGTAGACGGTCGACGGTATAGCGGCATAAGTTGATACCTCTCAAGTGCGCTTCGATATCGGAGGGCCCGTGGTTACCCGAGCCCCACCACAGCTCCTATCTACCATGTCAATTGCGTTTTGCCTCCGTCACAGTCAACTGAGCTCATCATGAAGGGATTCGGAAACACCGTCCGGGCTGCGCCCCGGGTTGAGGCCTCGCTCACACAGAAGCACCTGAACGCTTCTGCCGCGGCAATGCGCGCTCTCAAGATGCCCCGGCATCGCGGCGACATCCGATGTGCGTCCAGTGCTGCCACCTCGAACCTCAAGAGGACGCCCTTGTACGACCTGCATCTGGCCAGGCGAGCAAAGATGGTGCCCTTCGCCGGCTATAGCATGCCCGTCCAGTACTCCAGCGCCTCGCTCGCCGATTCCCACCACTTCACTCGGAACCATGCGTCGCTCTTTGACGTCAGCCACATGGTCCAGCACATCTTCAAGGGGCCCAATGCGGCTGCGTTCCTGGAGAGGCTTACCCCTTCCGGCTGGAGCAGTCAGGGCATCATGCAGAGCAAGCTGACGACCTTCTTGTGGCCTGGAAGCGGTGGCATCGTGGACGACTCGGTCATCACCCGCATCGCCGAGGACGAGTTCTACGTCGTCACCAACGGTGCTTGCTTGGAGAAGGACTGCAAGTACTTTGATGAGGAGCTGGGCAGGTTTGGCGCCGGCGTTGAGTGGACCAGACTGGACGGCTCCGGCCTGGTAGCCCTGCAGGGCCCGCAGGCCGCTGAGATCCTCAAGGAGGCGCTGGCCAGCGAGGTCAAGCTGGACGAGCTCTACTTTGGCCATGCCGTCCACGCTGATCTCAAGCTTGCCGACGGCAACAAGACCCATCCTGTTCTGATCAGCCGCGGCGGCTACACCGGCGAGGATGGCTTCGAGATCTCCTTCAACGGCAAGCTGCATCCTGCGATGGAGACGACCGCCCCCGCGGTCGAGTCGCTGCTGAAGATTGCCGGCCCTGAGCGCCTGCAGCTCGCAGGCCTGGGAGCCCGCGACTCGCTTCGTCTGGAGGCCGGCATGTGCCTGTACGGGAACGACCTGGACGACACGACCACGCCCGTTGAAGCAGGCCTTGCGTGGGTCATCCCCAAGCACCGCCGCGAGAGGGGGGGCTTCCACGGCGCCGAGGTCATCATCCCCCAGCTGACGCCCAAGAGCAAGGGCGGCGCGGGCGTTGAGCGCCGTCGCGTCGGCTTTCTCGTCGACGGCGCCCCTGCCCGTCAGGGCGCCGACGTCCAACAGGACGGCCAGAGCGTCGGCAAGATCACAAGCGGGATCCCCAGTCCCACGCTCGGCAAGAACATCGCCATGGGCTACGTTCAAGACGGTCTGCACAGGGCCGGCCTCGAGCTGGACATTGTGGTTCGCGGGCGCAAGAGGCGGGGTGTCGTGACCAAGATGCCGTTTGTGCCCTCGCGCTATTACAAGGAGTGAGCTTTGTCAGTTTGGGGGGTTAAATAAGCCGGCTATCAAAGTAGGCCGGAGCACTGGTGAAATTACTCGTCTCAAGGCGGTATTCTGTGTTTAAAAGAGACTTCGTGGGAAATGCTATTTTGTCATACGACCTGGGAGGAATATATCGACGTGTAAAGGATGGATACCATTTGGATGAATTGGGCTCTGTGTTCAGCGGATGGGTGGTTGGTCTTGCTTTATGAAAGGTGTTGTGCAGACAATTTATGTCTAGGACGATGGATAGTCGTTTGCTGGCCTTTCACGATCAACTCTTATACCCGCCGCCATTGACGCGTTCTGCCGTTGTTCACCTTATGCTACGTAGAAAAGTGCTATTGAGCAATTCACCACTTCACGCTTTACGCTTTAAAATTCATCTGTTTTGCATTCAATCCCTCTTATTCTGGAAGTGGCAGTGCTATACGGAGTGCCTTTGCCCGCGCAAGCCAGAGAGTCAGAATATAGTAGGAGCAGCTAGGGCGAGGGTATTTTGTATACGGCGGCGCAAGACCCACAGCTGACTAACACCTGCGAGACCCGCCACCCACAAAACCCCAACCCGCCACCAAATTCTGTTGCTTTCCTCATCCAAGCAGCGTCCGCACGTCGTACCCCAAACGGCGCAGAACCTTCCCTGTAGACGCTGAACCACCGGGGATCGACTCGGCGCGCTGCTAGACTGACATGGCCACTCGTTTGAGGGTTGCCGTACTGTTCACTTCACTGTGACGGCTTCCCATGGTAAATGTGGCGACATGGCTGCGCTTTTCGCTTGATGACCTGGCTTCAGCCGGTTCGATGTGAATCTGTTTGTCGGGGCAGCTAGCTGCTTTGTTTTGCTTTGGCATGGTCAGCAGTGACTTGCACTGCTGGATTTTGCCGTGGTTAGCGGCTTGCTCTCGTTTGATTGGGGTGCTTCGTATCTTTGCGGTGATGAGTTGTGTCGTGATATTGGCTGTAAAAGGCACCTGCCTACCTTCCTTGTAGTTCTTGACGCAGTTATACAGGCTTCCTACACTTGCACTGAAATCGAGGAGAGACAGAATTGACGTATTAGATGGACATGGGTACTGGAAAAGCACGGCAGACTGCAACGCGAAAATAGGTGGGAATCGTGTTTCACACATTCTCATCCCTTGGCGGTCATCTTCCTTGCTTGGACATTGGGCCTGTTAGCAAACCACATACTTGAAGCCCGGACTTGGCTTGATTTACGCGAGCACTTGGTTTGGTCATTGGAAAGCAACAAAGCGGTTCCTCAAATTCGAGACAATGACCGACCATTCGACGTATATTGGCAATAACCCTAGGAAAATCAGCCGTCGCATGGCTAGATACCATCAACGCGGTGGGATTCTGGCGCCACAAAGAAAAGAAAAGCTCAACGGTTGTCTCGCAGTGGCGGGCAGGGGGCGCATCGTGTTCGTTATATATGGCCGAAACAGCCCATCTGGCTTGGTGCAGGAAAGATGTCATCTGGTGCCGACTACAACAAGCCGCCAGGCTCGGGCAGAGAGACACACGGCGGGTGATTCCCAGCCCAGCTTCTTCTTGTCGAACCACCAGAGACTTCGACTTGGCTGTGGAGATGTCCATCAAGGTGTATGTACATATGCATCCCCAGGGCGCAAAGTGGGACGTTGTCTCTCAGTTTGTAGCAAACGCGTGATGATGGGGCAAGTGTGACTGCCAGCGGCGCGTGCCAGCCTTTTTGCACGCGTTCTGGCATCAGGTGTGCGGATGGCGGCAAAGATTGAAGATGGAAGTGGAAGATGGAGGACGAAGAGGCCGAGTCGTTGCTGCACGTGCACAGGGCGACGGGGCGAGGTTGGCTCTGATCTGCACTGCAGCTGTGCGCCAGGTGCGCCAGGTGCGCCAGGTGCGCTTGGTGTGACAAGATTGAAAAGATTGGCGTGAAGTAGCCAAGGCTGGCGCCGGGTGACCCAACAAGGGGCGTGGGGTGGGTGGTATTGCCGCTGCATGTTTAAGCTGCGTGCGGTGCCAGTTGTCAAGGACCAGTTAGAGCTTAGGTACCTGGGCACGTACTATTTGTTCAAACACGCAGTCTGTCTGTTTGGCCTTATTGGCCTCTCAGCTTGCCCCAAGGCCTTGAGAGCTGACGTAGCCAGCATCGCCAGGGGTCAGCGTCCAATTGGCCAGCCATCCTGGTTGACAACTCCTCTGTCCCTTCCTTGCCGTGCGCTTTTGTTCTTGCAGTGCCATATTTAATACTGCCCGGCACTTCTTCATCGTTCTTTTGCAATTTCTCAACTCTTCCTTGTTGCCTCGCTGCCATGATTGGATTGGATTGTAATTGTTCGAATTGACTTTTGGATTCTGGTCCACTTCCGCCAGCCCTCCTTCTCTCTCTATACAAAATCCGAACGTGCGTCGCACGCAGATCTTGATATCTGGCAAGCAACTCAACTCCATCTGGCCACTGTCACTCTGTCACCTGGCTATAGCATGCGACACTCCGGATACAACGTCAGAAGCCGTGCCAGTGCTAGTCAGCCCTCGACATCCATCCATCCATCCGTCCAACCTTTTTGCAGACCAGTTTGCCAGACCTGAGTAAACCCCATTTTTGCTCAGCGTCTTGACGTAACCCTGCCTGCGCCACCATTTTCGCTTTTGCCGAGACTAGGAGACTAGGAGATTTAGATCAGATCGTCCATTACCAGCCATGTCTGGTTGGTGGTTGGAAAGCTGACCTTGCCATCCACCTTGCCATCCACACTATCCCTCCTCCGTCCTGCTGCAGCGGCTTGTGTCTGCATGACCTCACTGCTGGGTCTCTCAATGCCGCCGCTGCCTGCTGGTGCCGGGGGTTGCTCGTGAATTGAATACGTACCAAGACCACTTTTAGACCACTTTCCCCCCCCCCCCCATAGTATAACTATTTGTTGCATCTCATCTCATCCGACGACGGCGCAAGTTCTGTGGCATCGAATGCTGTCTGCTGTCGCTCCAGGCTGGCCCTGATTCAAGTCCCCATTTTTCATCTTTCATCTTTTTCTTCTGTTGCTGGATATTCTGTTCCCCTGTGTAACACAAGGGACTGTCCTACCGCGATGCCTCGACTGGCGACCTGGCTGCACTCTCAAGTTGCTTTGGCCCTGAGCTATGGCGTCATCGCAACACCACTTTTACCCGACTCGCAGCAACAGACCCTGCAAGCCAGCCAAGCCAGCTCACAAACACACGCAGACTTGCAGTCGCGCAAGTTACACGGTCGCTTCCTGCATATTACAGGTTCGTTTTATCACTTACTTATTCCAGGAACCCGTTTCTCGCCCCCCCAAAAGCCGCTGCGTTGACTCACTGTGACTACAGATTTTCATCCCGATGAATTCTACAAACCGCATACCGCAACCAAAGATGGCGTTGCCTGTCATCGGGGCAAGGGAATGGCGGGCACTTTCGGAGCCGAGAAGACGGATTGCGATTCTCCCTTCTCTCTCGTCGATGCCACGCTGAAATGGGTCCAAGAGAATGTCAAGGATACCATTGATTTTGTGGTATGGACCGGGGATTCTGCTAGACACGACAGTGATGAGGAGCACCCTCGAACAGATAAAATCGTTCTCGACAGCAATCGCGAGGTCGCCAAGAAGATGGTCAAGACGTTCAGCTCACCAAACGGCAAACTCGAGGTTCCAATCATACCGACGTTTGGGAACAATGACTTTCTTCCACACAACATCATGTATCCAGGACCAAATCGCTGGTTTGCATCCTACGCAGACATATGGGGCCGTTTTATTCCTGAAGAACAACGTCATTCCTTTGAATTCGGAGGCTGGTTCCACGTCGACGTTATACCCGGCAAACTCACTGTCTTTAGTCTCAACACCATGTTCTTCTTTGATCGAAATGCTGCCGTGGATGGGTGTGCGCAGCCATCCGAACCGGGCTACAAACACATGGAGTGGCTTCGTATCAAGCTCGACCTCATGCGACAGACCGGCGTCAAGGCCATTTTGATCGGTCACGTGCCACCAGCGAGGACTGACAGCAAGCAGAATTGGGATGAGACTTGCTGGCAGCGCTACACATTGTGGCTGCAAAAGTACCGAGATGTCGTGGTGGCTTCCCTCTATGGCCATATGAACATCGACCATTTCTTGCTCAGCGATGCCAAACAGATTGACCTGGGCGAGAGCGCCGCACAGGCCGAGGTCCAGAGGCAATCAATCAGTGAGCACGATTTTTCGGCGCAAGGCAAAGAGAATTATCTCCAAGAGTTGAGAGACCTATGGGGAATTCTGCCAGATTCAGCCATCAAGCTTCTTGAAGAACTGGAGGTTGGGGAGCAGGACTCGGTCAGCGCCGAGAAGAAACAGACGGCAAAGGAGGGCAAATTCAGGGAGATTGGGGGGGCGTACGCAGAACGATATCAGCTTGCCTTGGTCAGCCCCAGTGTCGTGCCCAACTACTTCCCAACCATGAGGGTATACGAGTACAACATGACGGGACTCGAAGATGCCAAAGTGTGGGAAGATGATTTCAAGGATCTAGAGAATGATGCGCCAGGTATAGACGTCAGTCACAACGGTGACAGTGGTGACAATGGTGACGATCACTCAATGGAGCTACGGTCAATAGAAATAGAGAAGAAGAGGGGGAAGAAGAAGAAGAAGAAGAAGAAGGGAAAAGGGAGAAAGGGCAAAAAAGGAAGAGGAAAGCCCAAAGACCCGAACCTGATTATTCCAGCAGACCCTCCCGAAAATTCGCTCCCTGGACCTGCATATTATCCGCAGCAGTTCACCTTACTAGGCTATACACAATACTTTGCCAACCTCACGCACATCAACAATGATCATGCCAATGTTGAAGACGACGCCCATGGAACCAAATGGCGTGACGGAAAGCACGGCGACAAGAAGCCTAAGCACTCCCCTGCTCGACCGCGCAAGTTCCAGTTTGAAGTCGAGTATAGCACATTTGATGAAGAGCGATTCAAGCTGAAGGATCTGACGGTTAGAAACTACCTGCACCTGGCGTACCGTCTGGGACAGCGAAGCAAGACCAGCGCAAATGGCGCTGTTGAAGGTGATTTTGACGATGCTGACGATGCTGAAGAGTCATATGATGGGGCCACGAGTCATGACGTCGACGCTAGTAAGGGCAAGAAGAAAAGGAAGGGAAAGCATGAGAAGAACAAGACATGGCTACGCTGGCTCAGCTACGCATTCGTGCAGACCATTCCTGAAGATGAGTTGAAGAAGATGTGAGGGCCGTCTAGCCAGGAGTTTTGCATATACATTCCACATTAGCATGTTTGGTGTTTTCGGAGCCTGATCCTTGGGTTGCAGATATTTTTGGAGTTGGTCACGGAGCATTTAGCATTTGAATAGAATTGTCGTATACGTTGTTTACAAGGTTGCGTTGGGACAACTCATGAGACATGGCGCATATAGCACGGGAAAAGACATGGGATCGTTTCAGTTATACAAGTTCCTAAGGGTCCATCCAAACTCAGGGGTCGCGATCGGGAACACCGCGACAGTATGCCATGAATGGACGACCTGCCTGTTCGGGAAGCAGCGATACGCAGCACTGCCGTGCAATGAAGGATGCCCACGTAGCAATCACAGCAACTACGTCCAAAAAAAGCGTCGGTGCTCAGAAAAATAAAGTCATCTTCGTAATATTCTAACAAACATATACAAAAAAAAAAAAAAAAAAGCCATAGCGATCGATGTTTGCTCTGCAAACATGGGGTATATGCGAAACCACGTGCCACTTTACAAAAAATTCCATTTCCGTTCAAGATGCCCTCCAGCTTATTTCATGATGGGCCTCCCCACCACCCATGACGAACGACAGCGATGCAGCATTAGATATTAGCGAGTAGTATAAAATGGGGGAACATCTGCAGGACAGGACGCCAGTGTAGGAAGACGTTTTGCCCAAAGAAAAGACCAACAAAAAAAGAAAAACCCATGAAAAAAAAAAAAAAAAAAAAAAAACAACAAAAAA
>KQ061689.1:730083-751924 GCA_001008035.1 Atkinsonella texensis
TTCCTAATTCCGCCGCCCCCCAGTCCCCTCAATGGCCAGCCAGTCCACCCCCCCCCTCTGATGGCCCCCCCCCCCCCCCCCAAGTGAGCGAGACGGGTTGAAAGAGGCGTAAGCAGAGGCTCGCTTTGAGACAACATGTCAAATCAAGCGGTACACCATTTGTCCTTTGTTACAATTTGTGCCTCATCGGCCCTCTTAGCCTTCTCTTGGTCATCCTTTTGTCCTGTCCCTGTTTGGTGTCGAGAATGTCTAATGACTGGGTGAGAATCGGACGTTCGCGCTTGGTGATCTAAGGACATGGGCGTCATCGTATCGAATACCTTTGAATGCTTGATCAAGGTACAGTGACTGTATTGAAGTGACATGGCACGACTTGTGTGTGCCATCTACATTGCTATGCTCTGAGGATTGTCTTTACATACGGTACAAGGATTGCGATTATGGAGCCGAAAGACTTCTTTGCCCTTTCCACTATGCGTTTTCAATCAGACCCTGTCACATGAAAAACAAAAACAAAAAAGGACTTTTAAGTCAGAGCTACTTGTGACCTCATAGCTACCTCTTATCAGATCCGTCACAGCATAATGACAACTTCTACGGTCCATGGTCGATAAAACAATCAATTTCCCCAGTCTTCCTTCAGCAAGTCATTCTGGGTATCTATCCAAATTGCACTAAATTCCGTCAGTGCTTTGTGTGCTGCATTGGTATGGCTGAAACATTGTGCCTAAGCTTTCGAAAACAAATGAGTAGCGCAGCCATGCAAGGCTGCAGAGAACCGGGACAGAGTATATCCGTCCAAAAAATTGACAGAGCATCGCCTGACCCTCGCTCCAGACATGTAGACAATGTGTTACCGGTTCAGTGTATCAGAAGCCATGCCGACAACAAGAGTCAAAAAGTTTGGTCGATTAAATGAAGGAGAAAAAAACAGAGATGAATCCCGTCCAGAACGCCTTGCCAACTTACACCGCCACAAAATGTGAGGAAATGAAAACCGTTTCCGAAAAGAAAAAAGACCATGTATATAGATGCAACAAGTGAGATTGTGATTGTCGTTGTTATCATTTTTTTATGAGTTAAAGTATGCTTTGGCTGCTTGGAAATCAAATGATAGATGAAGAAAAGTGGTCATCAAGCACCGCCGCTAATGTGTCTTACGCCGTAAAGGCGTTGGGATCGGGCCGTCACTGGGTGAAGCCATGTGACAGTGATGAGTATGGCAGCACCCCGCAAGATTGTCTGGGCATGCCACACCCTAGTCGTCCTGCTTTGGTCCTTATAAACCGACTTTACGGAAGCCATCGACCCCGAGAAAAGGGACTTCAACATCGCACAGGCGTTCAACACCATCGTCTTGGCGTCTCTCCGTAAAAATGTTACATTCAGTAACCACTTGGGACCATTCGGCCAACGCGCGACCGCAGTAAACGGCGTTCTTGGCAAATATACCACTGGGCTTGACCGGTTTGGTCAGCTGCTCGTTCGCACCTTCATCAACCTCTGCAAAAAGACATGGGCTTAGAAGCCCGGTATCACCCGCAGCAGCGTTGTAACTTTCCGCTATGCTGCCTCGTCCGTCTTCAGTGCTCTCGAACGTGGAACTGCTGGTGGGTGTGTTTCGTAACCACTCCTCAACCGATGCAGCCAGCGAAGTGGCATCTTCGTCTGTCTGCTCAAGGACAGACTTGGGGGCCTCCGGGGTCGAGCGGGCCGAATATCGAGGCGTGGGTGACGATGAAGGAATTGCCATCTGCCCGGCTGGACTGTTCGTACTAATCTGGGCTTGAGTGGGGATGGGCAATCGCGGTCGTGTAAGGACACGATCTCGAGCCAGACCAGGATTCTGTTGCCAGCCTAGAATGAACTTGAAAATATATTTTTGTTCGTCAAACACGGGCGAGGAACCTAAGGAGTCCGTCTCCGACGTGGCAGTCTTCAGACGAGTGGTCGGCGCCTCTGGCGCCGGCTCTGCCAACTCTCGTTGCAGCCCCAATGGATCACTCATACTCCTCGGCAGCTCATCAGTTGAACTCTGCGAACCGTTACCAGACGTCATGGACAACACCTTACCAAGAAGAGACCACCGTCTCCTGGTATCGGAGCGCGCGGGCCCGCTCGTTGCTGGACTGTCATTCCCCGAGAAAGATTGATTGATCTTGGCCCTTGCAAAGGTGTCAAAGCCCATAAACAGTCCCTTTTGAGGCAGGTTGGCCTCTTGCCGAATGATCATAAACTTCTTGCCCATAGCAGGCGACATAGGCGCGGTAGACGGTGGTGTACAGCCATTCTCTTCGGCAGCTTGTTTCAGGTAGAGGTAATGTGCCCAGTTCATCTTGAGTCTTGCCGAAGCAGTGAGATAAATGTTGATATCCAACTCAGTGGCT
This sequence comes from Atkinsonella texensis, assembly GCA_001008035.1. Lineage (NCBI taxonomy): Eukaryota > Fungi > Ascomycota > Sordariomycetes > Hypocreales > Clavicipitaceae > Atkinsonella > Atkinsonella texensis. The sequence goes on from KQ061689.1 coordinate 732,471, forward strand.
CCGCCAGTATATCGGCACATCCTCCAGCACACCAGACGTTGGTAGTAGGCTCGGACCATTGGACACCAATTGTTGAAGAACGTATTGAAGGATTCCTCCGTGAGCAGCCAGTCCAAACAAACGTTCATCTTTCTGCGCGGGTCCTTTGCGACAGCGTCCCAAATGGTGAAGATGAAAGAGAGCATGCGTACTTCCGTCACAGTGTTCATCGAACTTGACATCTTCTTGCAGACATCGATCCAAAATGGCCAATCAACGTAGCTGCTAGACATTGTTTCGAACTCGTGGTAGATCATCAATACTTCCTCGAGAAAATCACACAATGTGAAACAAGCCGCGTTGTTGTACAGTGAGATCTTGCGGGCAGCAGCCTTCACCAACGCCGCGGCCGTTTCCGCGAAGGTATGCCGTGCGCTTGCTAGGCCGCTAGCGTCGTCTGACAAAAAGTCTTTCAACAGAATCACCAGTCGATTCTCACTCATGCCTTTCATCAGATTGGTAGGTGGTAAAGGTAGAGCCAATGCTGTGGCGTCAGGCCCGGTCACAGAGTCAATGAGTGGCGTGCTGAGTGACTGGTCTAATCCAGCTTGCCTATGGATGGTCGAGTCCACGAGTGAGAGGAGCTGTGCATGAAGCAGCGCAAATGCTGGTGATCGAGCCTTTTCGGTGAGCGGGAGGCCGGGTGGCATGAACTGGTCCGAAAGAACGTGAAAGTACTTGCAGAAAATAAAGAATAAATCAGTATCCCGTCCCTTCCATCTGGCAACCCAAGGGCCAGTCCACGGAATCCTGGCAACAACGAGGGGCATTTTAGGCATTTGTTTCAGAGTATCCCACACTGCTCGTGGCGACGACCAACCAAAGATGCCCAGCTTGGGTGGGAAGAGCGCAACAATATCATCGCTTTCACCAGTATCCCTTCGAGGAAGTCCTAATGCGGAGCCAGTTCGCCTGATCAGCTCAGGAGTAAGGCCCCAAAGTCGAAGCAGAACATCAGCAACACCCGGGGCGAAGAAGAAGGCATAAGCGCATGTTTTCCCAGAGAAGTTGACCAGACTCAAGGGAGCGTGGCGCAAGGACATTTTCTCGACAACATATGCCATTTGCTTCACCAAATTGGACACAAACATGGTCCTCACGTTATGTTCTGCTGACTCGACAAGCATTTCCAAGTGGGAAAGGCTATCAGCTGTCGATTTAGACGCATTCGTCCAAGGTCTCGAGCGGACACGCTCCGAGGGTGAGCGCTCTGCCAAAGGCTGTAGGTAAGAGGTGGATTGCCTCCACTCTGGTCGCATCATGAGCATAGTCGCTGCTTCAAGCAGGATCGGGCGGTCCATGCCAGGAATGGGCTGTGGCAGAGGCCCTTGAAGCATATCAAGAAGCGAATTCCACCATTTGTTGAGTACGATAGCTCGTCGCTCCACATCCTCGAGTGCAATCGTCTTGTTGGATGGGTGGTCTCTTGTTTCCCTCAGGAACGGGAGCAGAACGGATTGCACCTGTGCGACTCGTTGAGCTGTTTGCTTAGCAGAACTGGAGCTTTTCACTTCGACATCGAGCGTTTTGAAGCTTGACCAGAGTGGATCCCGAATCTTGGGTGTCATCTCAATGCATGACTCGTCCGTGATCGGAGCGCTCGAATTGCCATCGCTGCAGATAGACCGAGAAGCGCTGGTTTGGATGCTCTCGGATGTGCGGTTGAGACTGGTGGCGGAAGAAGCACAACTGTGGTCTGACTCTGGGCCATCTCGCCCAAAGAAGTTGGTTGGCTGTTTCGGCTTCATCTTTGAGAGGTATGAAGTGGATATCACGATTGGCTTCGCAGTTGGTTTCAACAAATTCACCGTCGCCGGCTCTTCTTCTTGGTCGTTGTTTGTAATTATTTGCAACCGGTGAGGTGTTTTGGATGGCTTCGTCTTATTAGCAGTTCGGGTTGGTTCAGCACTTCTATCTGTGACCTGTTCGCTTGCCTTTTCAGGTACAGTCTTGGGTGTGGACGACCGAGAGACGCGAGACAGCCAGGAACGTCGTGCAAAATGAGCAAAGCTTTCTGGCGCGGAGAGACTACGTTCTGCCTGCATTCTGGATTGCTGTTGCGACGGCGGAACATCCTTTGAGTTTGCTGGTTTGTCATGAGACCCAGCGGTAGTGTCTTTGGCGGCTTTGCTGTTCAGTGTGAGCCATGCACGAGGTCTTTCGATTAGTGAACTTTTCTTGCTGCGTGCTGTTGAAGGCGTCAAGGGCTGCCTTGATGGCTTAGAATACGGCGTCGGGCTGGGTTCGACTTCTTTGGGTGGCGATAGTGGAGCCGGATGCGTGACGGCATTGTGGTTTAGCTCAACGTCGGTACTGCAAGTTATCAAATCAAAGACTCTCGGAGGAGACGACGAGGGTTGAGAGTCACTAGGGGCACTGTCCCTCGTAACTGGGGCGGTAGCAGCGGTAGGGCCTGGACCTGTACGGTGGTGGTGTGGCAGATCGAAATACGAATCAGTCGAACCTTGGAGTTCGAATGCAGAGTGTGGTCGTATGGGCTGCTGCAGAGCGGGAGTCATGACAGCGACCGAGCTCATGTTGCGCGATTGAGGTTGTGCCCGTGTATGGGCTTGTCGTAAATGACGCCCAGATCAAAGGACGGAACAAGACTTGCTTCCACAAAGGCGGCCGAAGGCGCGGACGCGGAGAGGGCAAAGGGGTATCGCTTCAGTTGAGCATCCCTCCCGATAACATGAGCTCTGGCCGGCAGAGAAGTAACAGCTTCAGTCAAGATCAAGAAAGAGGTGACACGAGCAATGAAATGGCGTGGGCAGGATTGGATGTTCCAAAATCCCCGAGAGGTTGGAGGTTTTGACCAAGCAGTTTGCCGTCCCGGGACAGTTTTTTCTTTGACCAGGCAGAAAAGAAGAGTCAGGAAGCCGTGTTAGGGTGCAGAGCGGTGGTTCAATGGGACAAACGCACCACGGCACGGCGCACGGTGAGACTCGGTGAAAAAAGTGGCTGATACGACGGAGAAGGTATGGGAAGGGAGCGATGATCCCGGATGCTGCTGGATGGTTGTGTTGCAGCCTTGAGTTGCAGCCTTGAGTTGCAGCCTTGAGTTGACTGACAGGCAGCCGATCGCCGCTAGGGGGGGGTGCTAAGGCTGGCAAGATGACGAAGGCAGGACGGGAAAGGACAAATGAAGGGGCAGTCAGTCGTCGAGAGACTTCTACTTTCCTCCCGTCCCTGGCTTACCCGAATAAGGATCCATCAGAAGCATTGCGGTGAGAGGAAGGGGAGTCGCTGTGTCGACAGCTGGCGTACCGAGTACGTGCAAGCAAGTGCGGGAGCTATTGGCGCTGACGCTACAGAGCTATTGACGCTATGTACCGAGTTCAGCCTGGCGAGTTTGCTCGGGGCGGCCGTGCTCTGGCTCACGTCGGAATTTGATCTCGCTGATCATCAGGGAGACAAGTCGAACGGACGAGTCAGACAAAGGGGTTTGACCAGACGACAACTGGCAGGGTTACAGGGGCCTGCCGAGCTATTAGGGGAAACTGCAGCAGACACAAAGAACTAACTGGGTGGAAATAGGCCGACCAACTTGGGACCACACCAGTGGGCGCTACATAGGTACTTTTACTCCGTATTGCTCGTGAATGATGAATAAAGTACCAGGAGACAAGACAAGACAAGGACGACGGAAAAAGGCCGTGTTGCCCTCTTGTAGTTTACCTACCTAGGTAGGTACTTACCCCTAGTGGGTACCTATTTGTGGGCCTGGCTGCTCGGGCAGGTACAGGTACGGGCGACGATAGCGTCCTTACGCCACAATCTGTCTTGTTACTATATTATCCCTATAGGGTGTGTAGTATATTTACATAATAACCTTATAACTCCTGGACGTATATAATCAGTGCTTCACCTACCTAGTCTAGATTTCTTTTACACTATTAGATTCTTTCCCCTTATATGTTTCCATTGCTGCACACTGCTAATCAATTCTATTGCTGCACGCTGCCCCTCTTTTATACCTGCCTTAGGCATTGTTATATCATAGCTAGACTATCTCCACTCCAGTCTGAGATTAGATCTATAATTAGCAGCGTGCTGCAATAGAATCAATTAGCAGTTGACTGACTGCATCACTGCATCACTACCGGGTTAAACCGTGACCTGTGTGGAGACGGTAACTATTCGCCTTTGTTGTTGTCAGAAATGAACATGGAAGCGGGCGAATGGACATGTAATTAAGCTTACTGGGCTCTGATGCTAATTTTCGGACAGCGTGGCTTGATGGCTGAACGGCCAGGTTCTGATAGACAAGTGGAAGAATGTGATCAGCATTCAGCCTTCAGACGGACGGTGGTGGCACTACGGGCGGAATGTTCGGCAATGCAGGTTTAGCCAACAAGATAGGGCACTCGCACTAGGCTTTTCCTGATTCTGAGGCACTCCCGGCGGTTGACTTGGTTCGTGGTTCGTGGGTCGTGGGTCGTGGGTCGTGGGTCGTGGGTCGAGTCGTGGTTCGTGGTTCGTGGTTCGTACGAGTATTGGACTGGAGTATTATGGAGCACGGAGTAGTGGGTTTAAGGGTTGAGAGCTCCACAACCCATTTGCCCCCCCCCTTAGGATCCGTCATGCAATTTGACCACCTTGCAGGTGGATGGCATGGGTTGTTGGGGAACGAGGGAGAACGCCTTATCCGATGCATCATACCGAATTCATACATCCGAATGGTCTGTAATCAATCCGATCTGGACTGGGCTGACTGCTTGCACGAGCTCGAATAACAACCGACGTAGCCAAAGCAGCTCTGTGTTTCCAGTCCAGCCGCGAGTGCCATCGCAATGCATCGATCAATCCAACCACACAGCGTTGCATCACGTCGCTGTATTACCAGCACTCTGTACTCTTCTTTCCTTTTTTCCCCTTCTCTCTACCCGCACATCCGCATCCTTGCCCGACGCGTCCCATCACTCCACGGTAGTGCAGAGGGCGGCCGACGATGGAGACGGAACCATCAAGATAGAGCAGCATACAACGTAATACGCAAGCAGTCACTCAGTTGATCTGCAGGCCGTTCATTCATCAGTCTCGGGTGCGGGCGTAATGGCATCCACTGCATGTTTTGCATCTTTGTCTTTCTCTGGTCCCTCCTTGGTCTTGTTGACTGGAATCTCGTGGAACAAGCGCGGCAGGATCGTGTCCTGCCTTGAAGGTTCCATGTCGGTGCTGGCAATTCGCATTTCAAATGTCCAGTTCCCCGCCCGCCTACCAGCCTTATTCTATGTTGTAGGACGGAGCATGGAAGCTTCATTCGAATAGTATGCTCAGCCTGGCGGCTCGTGATGCTGCATCCACTGAGCCTCCACCCATCTAGTCTGGCCCTTCGGGATGCATGTGGGTGCGCACGCCTTGGCATGGCTTCAAGTTACGACTTACGACCAAAGGCAATTCAGTCAGTCACGCACGATACACCGCAATGGTGGATCCAGCAGTGATAATTGGGTCCAATGCGACGCTCGACCACCTGTTGACCACCTGTTGTTAGGTATCTGCGGAGTTTGGGAGTCCGCCTGGAGTCTGCCTGTCCGCTGCAGTACCCGACGCGGCATTACCCGCGACCATGATGCATCCGTCGAAGCGCGGGTCGAGAGTGACTATCTTGATATCAACGTCTGTACGGAGTCGGCTGTACTTGGTATGCAAGAGATATCCCGCTGGTATCTGCACACTTGTGCGATTCTAGCCCGAAATCGAAATCGGGCTGAGAGTTCTGCAGCCATTATGAGCTCTTTGTTGAGATAACGACTGGCCCGATGATAAGAGAGGCTTACAATCACCACCCTCATTTACAAGAACTCCCTTTCTGCAGAAAGCATTTCGGCCACGCGCGCACTTCAATCTGTACTCACATCGGGTCATGACTGCAGCTGGTGGCTTACTCCGCTTACATTGCACAACTGTGTAGTCTTGTGATTTGTGCGAATCCGGCTGCGACTTGAGCACAAGAATGTACTCCGCAGATCCAATGAGGTAAAGTGTTTCCTGTGAAACCTCGGGCTTCAGATATCGGCATGCGGAATGACAACTTCATCTGCTCGGTGCAGGATGGGCAGCTGCCATGCCGAACCCTTCCTACGGTATCTATTCGGTATAGTACATGCCTGCCTGCCTGGTATGTATGTATGTACTCTGGCAGAGCCAAGAGGTAGATGCTGAGCTTGAAATCATCCGACACGGGAAACAGGAGAGCGCGGAAATGCCGTTCTTATCCCATGCGCTGCGGACCCGTCACATCGCTTTCTCTCTCCTCATTAAGGACTTGTATCCAAGTCTGATTAAAATGGCCCTGTGGAGCGAGCTAGATACTCAGTTAATTTGCGGCGCTTCAGCTGATATCGACGGGCTTTGTGAAAAAGCAAAATATGCATCCTAATATTTCCATGTCTGCAATCATTCAAGACTAATAAGACGAAAGGATGCATTGCACCATTGACTTGTCAGCTTGGCCATTCGTGACGCGGGGCAAGCACGAGACTGTGCTTCCGTACTTTGGTCACTTTGCACAATCTCATTTCCAAACCCATGCTAGTTAGTTGCCTTGACGAAGCTCGCCCTGGGGCTCAAACCCTCGCTACGTGCCTTAATATATCATATGTCGGACAAAGCATGTTGCGTTAATTGCTTTGGGGGTTCATCAGCTCCGTGTGGTGATGCACCTTGTGAGATGCATTTACTGTAGTCTGTCAGCAGCAAAACCCGATAAGGAGGTGGCGTGCTCGCATTCAGCCTTCGTTGCCTGGTTTCATCTCGAGAGCAATGCCGAGGAAGAGTGGTCAAGCCCAAGCTGCTTGTATTACGTGAGCATGGCATAGAGAATCCCATTCGTGCCTACCGATGAGCGAGAAAGTCTCGCGTCGTCATTTATGCCCAAGTACCTACGTACCTACCTTCGCGCACCACATGGGTCGAGGTAGTGCCTGCCTAATCTGTTTTTTTTTTTTTTTTTTTCCTTCTCCGATAACACGAAAGACAAGCAAGCATGGTGTCAAGGTTCGTATGACTCACATACGCAGTGCAATATATCCATTTATTCAACAAATAAACACGCGTTCAGAAAACTCGACATAACTCAACTATTCATATCTGTCAACAGAACACTATGATGATCTCCGCAGATACTAATAAGACGAGACAGTCGAATCTGGCTATCAAATTCCACGAGCTCCGTAGCAACATATTGAACGCTGCGCAATATGGATTCTAACGCTAGTCCAAGGTTAGCTAGGCACGCTGCCATCCCCCGAGGGAAAAAATACGCTCAATGGCATTATGTCTCCCCATCTTCATGCACCAAAGCCCTTGGAGAAAGAGGAACAACGGTGTTTGGTAATGATGGGGATGTTTTGGTCTTGGCACGTAAATATTCATCCTTCAGCAGTTGGAGCACAAAGATAGCCCACCGCTGTACACACATATGCCGTAGAGATTTGACTCAAAAGAAACAGAATAGATCCATGTCCAAAATCGCATGTCATGGGTGACGAAGCAAGGCCGCCGGCCAGTGCATTACCTACATTTGCGCGCTTTCCCCATAGCTCTGCATATTCACAGGCTCTTGTCGCTTTGACATTCCTCCAAGCAAGGTTATTGTCGGTTGACTGATTCCAAAGAAGCCATCAGCAGAGGCGGCCATTATCTTCCACAGTGCTCAGTCACGGCTGGTCCAGAGCAAAACCATCCGTCAGCATCAGCGTCAGCATCAGCATCTGTTAGCGCGTCCATGAGAGGCGTGCTGAGCATGTTGACTTCTCAGTCGTTCCGCCCTGTTGCTAACTGCATGTTGCAAACCTAGGAGGTCGAAGGGATGAGAAAGGCACATAGCTAAATAGTGGGCAGAAGAAAAAAAAATTCGTTGAGAGTCGGTGCTCATGGATTATGTAATAAGTGTCATCCATTTTGCCATGCAGGGCCCACATGGACTTCAGCCTGTCAGCCAATCACGATACGCTATCCTTTGCCTGACTTACAAAATGCAATACTAGAAATTTGTTGTCTGTGACGATCGAACTCTGGCATGACGGTTGTTTGCCCTTAAAAGAAATATCTTTCTGCTCTGCTCAATTGCGTGGACAAGATCTTCCAAGGTCTCAGGAACTCACGTACATGTTGTCGCAGGGGGATCCTGTGGCTGGCGCATGTCTCAATGGTTGACAATAAGAAATGGCCAGCAAAAATCTGACTGGGACAAATATGAGCATCTGCAATACCATGCGTATTTACCATGCGTGTTGTTCTGCGGCCCTCCGTTGGAACAGGCCATGTGCAAGGGCTCTTTGCTATCTCCGTCCTACTCAAGAATGATGAACGTTGCTCAGGCATCTCAGTTGCGCATGCTTTCCCGGCCCAGTGTACCGGTATTTCGAAACCATTCTTCGAGCGTCTCGGATGTTGAGTTTTATGAATCCATAGGTATGTGACCAATTCATGACTTGGTGTACCAATCAGCACATGCCACATGTGCATTACTTTGCGCAGCGATATTGGTGGCCCTCCTGTGGGCCTATGTACAGCTATACGAGTTTCTATCTAAAGTCTTTCTGTGCTAAACATTTCCCAGAAATGAGAGTTTCGTTGAAACACCGAGTGTGTCATCATGGCCCTAGACATTCGGGTCGACAGGCGAATTGAAGTAGAAACACTATTTTGGGAATCCTGTTGGTCCGTCACAGTCACCGTAATGACGGTATGCAACTTGGATTTCAGAGAACCGGCCCGAACTCATGACTCGCATTGCATATTTTCCTTCGATACATTCTTGTCTTCACCAGGCGTAGTACAATGATCAAGAGTCCTTGCCACAACACAAACAACGGGTTCAAGACGACGCACCAACGCGTGGAGTTTAGTTGCGGCAAAGCACACAAGCTCCGAGTGCTTGACTGAGTCATTCTGTAATTGACAGCGACACAGAGCAAAGCCTCCCTTCTCTGTCCCTTGTTCCTCCAGACCGGTTCAATCTGAAGCACGCGCGAAGCGGGCTTTTGTAAACCACGCGGATGTTTGGGCCGAACTCATGTATTTTGCTAGACCTTGCATCAGCTACTATGCCAGTATCGGATAATCCGCGTCCGATGATTTCATGCCCAGAGCTCGTTCGACGATGCCAGTTTATTTCGTGACTTTGAAAGTCTCAGACGATGTAACAGCTGTTGCTTATGGGCATTCAGGTCCTATATCTGCGGTATTCATACAGGCCTAGGATAAGAAACAGCTTCATTATTTGACGTTACCCGATATCCCCTTCTCTGCCTGTATCAAACTTTAAAAGTGCCCAGTCGCGGCAATCGATTGCTGGCATCAGGCAGTCACGACCTGCTCCTCAATTTCCCAATGCCATCTACGGGTTATTTCCGATGCACCGTAGCCCAGCTGTTTCCTACACGGCAACCTCCCATTGGTCACAGCTTGCAGGCATTTCCGGAACCGTCCTAGCGCATCCCCTGCAAGCAGCTCTCCATGATAACACGGGCTAAATAAACGGACTATTCGAGCTAGCGGCACGGTGTCGTCACTGTTGACTATCAGGGCTGAGTAAGACTAGCTAGCTACCTCTCTCCTCGGCTTCCTTGCCAAATTGCACGACTGTTTTGTGAGCACTGCGATATTGGCCCCCCTATGCCTGGTGCCGCCTCGCACAAGTTGCCTTCGTCGTCTGTCGCCGCTTCTGTCAGTCTGTTCTTCTCCATCGTGCAGGCTCAGAATTGCGAATATTGGACTGCAAGTTGTGCGAACGACTCTGAAGGCAAGTCGCAAATTGTGAACAAAGGCCCCTTCGTGGCAGCATCTTCGTGTCGTCCTGGCCGCACGACTCGTCCACTTTTCCTAGTAAGAAACACTTTCCCGAGTATAGGTGCCAGGTGCCAGGTGTGGAACTGCATCTCTGCACGCTTGCGGCCGATGAACACCAATCTAGAGAGCTAGAGCTGACGTTGACTGAAGGATTAGCGCGCCAAAGATGGCTTCACAACAAAGCGGTGATGGCCACCTAGACGCTCACCCCGATGATGCCGAGTACAATCCTCATGTCTCCTCTAGCAGATGGCGGCACCAGGAGTCGTCAACCTATCGCCGTTATGCTGGCCATCACGGCCCTCCCCGCGACCCCATGTCCACAGAGACCACTGGGGCTCTGGCCAATTTCTTGAATAACTCGCGGATCGAACCCTCAGAGGATTCCCATGGTGATGGTAATTTCCAGCCCATCACTGTGACCGCTTCTCAACCCCACGGAGAAGAATCTAGGGATGGCGGCCGCGCCGAGCTGCAAGCCAATGGCAAGGACATCATCTGTGGACCTCTACTGAACTATCGCTACATGGAGCAGAACCGCTGGTTTGGCAGCGTCTTAATTGTTACCAAGGGCGGTGGCAAGGATGTTCTGTATATGCCGTCCCTGGTGCTACGCCGTGTGGGTGAGGCTCAGAGACTGACGGGTAGTGCTTCTGCGCAAGACAGCGCACACGACTCTGTCAACCAGATTGCAAGCCAGGGAATCACATTTGAAGCTCAACGCCTATACTCCGATCATAGGATTACTTTCTGGGTATTCGAGATCGACGTTCCGATCGAGGCGCAGGAGATGAAATACGAATATGTCATACCCGAAGTGCGATACTCGAGAGAGCACAAGCCGCGGGCTAACAGTTTCTTTGTTCCGGCTGCCGACGAATCAATGCGTGTCATGTTCCACTCGTGCAACGGTTTCAGTGTCGGCACGGATGAGGAGGCCTTCAGTGGTGCTCCATTGTGGAGAGACGTGATGCGAAAGCATGAACAAGCACCATTCCACGTTATGTTGGGTGGTGGCGATCAGATTTACAACGACGGCATTAGAGTCAACGGGCCTCTTCGCAAGTGGACAGATATCGGCAACCCTAAGAAGCGCGCCGAGTTCCCATTCACAGAGAGTTTGCGTTCAGAATGCGACGACTATTATCTTAAGAACTATATCCGCTGGTACAACTCGGAGCCTTTTGCATTGACAAATGGGCAAATTCCTCAAGTCAACATCTGGGATGACCATGACGTAAGTTAGACTCATTCGGTCGCACTCCCCCAGTCATCGCCCAACGGTCCTGCTAATGAAGTAAGATTATCGATGGCTTTGGATCCTATGTCGATAGCTTTATGCGATGCGACGTTTTCCGCGGAATTGGTGGCACCGCTCATAAGTATTACCTGCTGTTTCAGCACCACTTGCCTCCACCGGTTTCGACATACACATCGGACCATCTCGACGCTAATGGCGAGCATACCGTCGTGGATCCTAACCAACTCGTCGACACATTTGTAGCCGAACCAAGATTAGGGAAGCAGTACATTAGAGGCGCCAAGCCTGGTCCCTATGTGGCGGAGCACTCCATCAACATTTACACGCGGCTTGGTGCCCGCATGGCCATGTTGGGCATCGATGCTCGAACTGAAGTAAGCCTAAGTCTTGTTGATGGATGCCGACAAGTTCCACTGACTAATGCATAAATAGCGGACTCGGCGCCAAGTCAACTATCCAGAGACTTATCAGTTGCTATTTGAAAGACTACGAGGCGAGCTCTCGGAAGCTGCTAGCTCTGGTCGTCCTATAAAGCACCTGATCCTTCTTCTCGGCATCCCTATTGCTTACCCGGTAAGTTGATGTCTGTCTGCGATAAAGCACCGACTTTCGAACTGACAGATGTCAGCGCCTCACTTGGCTTGAGAACATTCTTCGAAGCCCAATCATAGGACCGATCAAGTTCCTGAACCGTCGTTTCGGTGTAGGCGGGGGTCTCTTTAATCAATTCGACGGCAGCGTCGATCTTCTTGATGACCTCGATGATCATTACACCGCTAAGACGCACAAGCTGGAGCGACGAAATCTTATCGAAGAGCTGCAGCGAATTTCTGCCGAGTTCTCCATTCGCATTACCATCTTGGGAGGTGACGTCCACCTGGCGGCTTTGGGACGCTTCTACTCCAACCCGAAGCTCAAGATTCCGGTCGAGAAGGACAGTCGTTATATGGCTAACGTAGTATCTTCGGCCATTGTAAACAAGCCTCCGCCACCGGCAGTTGCCAACCTTTTGGCAAGACGAAACAAGATCCACCACTTAAACGATGACACGGACGAAACTCTGCTCGACTTATTCAACAAGGATCCGGGCAAGTCGAACAAGACGGCGGATCACAATCATTGCACGATGCCCAGTCGTAACTATGCCATGCTAACAGAGAATTCTCCCAACAATGCTGATTGGACAAATGCGACGCCACAGGTCGATGGCGAGAACCAAGATGCGCATTCATTCATTGGTAGGGACGGCCATTCTGAACTGCATGAAGGCGAGGTGCACGCAGGCACAACCCACGCATCAGCATCTAATGCGCACGGTCGCAGAAACGACGGCAGTCTCGATATTCGTATTAATGTTGAGATTGACCAACACAGTGCCGAGGGCCAAACCGAGGCTTACGGATTTGGTGTACCATTATTGCACTACGGGGAAGCAGCGACAAGACCTGTGACAGCGGGCTCGAGGATCTCAAGGGCCTCAAGGCGAAATCTCGAGGTGACACCGGAGCCGGTGGCTGCACATTGAGTGAATTGCTCACCCTTCGCAAGAACTAAAGGCGTAAGATCCGACAGAGAAGGCCGATAGCCGACCTTGAACTTTGGCTACGCCCCTATTGACAGTGTACTCAACGTGTTAATGTATGGGTTTTTGGACATTTAACAAGCTGTATCATTACTGTACTGCGATACCATGGATAAAGCTCTGCACATATCGACATGATACAAATGTGGCATATATGTAAATGTTGGACAAAAAAAAGGTAGGAAGCTAAAGAGGCGGATGTTAGCCTGGCGGATGATGCATGTAGTTTTAGCTATTCTTAATCTACTAATACTACTGATATACTAGCATCTATGTAGAACTAGTGCAACGATCCTTTATTATAGAAACTAATTAGCACCTTTCCCATTACATTATTGTGATTGTTGATCTGATATATTTATAGCACGTGTCTGGAATGGTGACAAGAGTTCTGAAAAGCCAGCTGAGACAGACGTGGAGGCTACGGAATACGGCAAGTCGCGTTTTGTCGCAGCAAGTTCCCGGTGTAGATGCCGCACAGCCAATTTCAGTTTTTATGAACACTGGACTTGTTGGCGCGTTGTAATCGTCGCTTGTATCTCTGAGGCGCTACTTGTTGCTTGTCCACCTGATATGTTTCAGGAGTAAACAAAATGAAAACAAACCTGAACGAAACACAATCTCGAAAATGAGGGACGTACGTGGTGGTGTGGAAGCGCAGTACATTCTGCGCCGCATCATCTACAGCTTCAGTCCAGTGTGTTCTGTTCCGAGGTTGAAATGTGGCTCACAAAGTCTATTGGGTTGAGATGCGCTCTGATGTCTGCAAGAACACTGTTACGAATTTAGATGTTCTGTAGAGCCGTAGGGACTTAAGTATGGGCATGCTGCAATACCTTCAACATTGAGGCGTAATGCTTTCAGTGTTCTGGGCTCAATCACATAATGATTCACTTTGGTAATAAGATCGAGGGCACCTGACTTGTCTTGCAAAGGGGCTCTTTTCAAACTCCACAATTTGTCTCATAAGCTAGATCTAACACCATGTATGATCAACCCGTTCATGGAGCATGTGCTCGTCTCAGCACCACGTTCCAAAAGTACAGGTCGACAAGTATTGCCCAAGCCCAACAAGGCTATGAATAAATCCGAGACTCGATTGTATTCATTTGGGGCACGCCGCTTAACTAAGGACGCTTTGGCAAAGAAGACCCTGGCCGGCAACGGGGAGGGTGCAGCACTTGGCTTTCCTGCCGTCCTCGGCGCAGATGCTCCTGAGGCGTTCGCGACTGAAGGGCTGATACCTAGCTGAAGCGGGGGGAAGGGTGGTTAGCTAAGTCTGTTTTCTCTCTCGAGGTTTCCTTTGCCACGGTTCCTGTGGGGACAGATATTGACCGGCAAGAAGGCCGGCATGGAGCGCGTGGATTGTACTCACGAGGGCCGCAGTCCAGAGCAGCAATACCGAGGATGTCGACTGCGCAGCACTGGGGGACGGAGCCCGTGACACCGAAAGAGCAGACTTCGCGGTCACCGATGATGGTGGGAACGGCCATGGCGACCGACGCGAAGAGAGAGGCGATGATGGCGAACTGCATCTTGATGGGTCTATGAGGTATTATGACTGGGGGTCAATATGTTGTGCAGTTAAAGATCGAGAAAGGAAGTGGTGTTTGAGATTGGTGAGTAGGATGGATAAAGAGTTCAGGGACTGGTGGTTTGATTTGCATCTTATATAGCTCTTTGAGGAAGAGAGACTCTTGAGACTGGAATGAAACAACCCGAAAGGCCATCACTATGTCTCGGATTGACGTCTGAGGTTACGATCTATCTGAACGTAAGGGACCGGTAGTGAGACCGAGTTTTATTGGCATAACACTACGCGCGGGCTTCATGGGGAAAATACCTGCCGCTTGGCCGTGGTGTTCTCTAGTTTTCCTTCTTCCTTTGCTGCTTTTCTCCATCACTCGAGGTCTGAACAGGAGTCCGAGTTGGATCCAATTACTCAACTCTATGCCTGCTGTAGGCATCCTTTGCTTAATTAGAGCATCAAAGACCAAAAACCAAGAAGAAAAGACAAGACTCGTTCTGCAGGGTGGATTGTGAGACAGGATAATTTTCTGTGCTGTCAGGTCTGCGAATAGCGTCGGCTGAGATACGCTTTAAAGACATGCTATGCCGTCAGATCATACAAGGCCATGACAAATCTCGACTTCGCAGCCTACTGCTTTCCGGTAAGTTCAGGGAAGAGGCTACGATCGATGGCGACTAGCATCGTTGGTGTCTTGTTTTGTGGTATGCTGAGACGGCATCTCAAGTTAGTAGGCGCTCGTTAGACTGGGCCGCAGGGAATGCGGACTGATATGATGGCTCGAGAACTGGAGAACTTGTCATGACTGTGACGAATTTTCTCTCTGGGGAGGTTCCTGATGCATTCGTATGGATGGCATAGCAACTTGTTGTTTCTGCCGAATGCTCGGAGTCTGCAACACAGCTGGTGCTGTCGTGGTGATACGGTCAACTGGTGATTGTTACGCCCTGACGAGGGACAGTGGTATTACTTCGTGGCTTCATCTCTCTTCAGTCAATACTTGAGAGGTTCTTCTGTGAGTGGAGCCGCGAAAGATGCCCGACATAATTGAGAGGTTGTTACAAGCGGCCGTCTGTTATTATTTTATTTTTTAGGAATAATGCAGTCTCATCCAGGATGTGGAGACTTGTGTCGCCGTGGTGGAGGTAACACCGTCGCGGCCAACCAACCAGATCCATCCTTTTCAGAAACTTCCAATTACCGGGGAAGCCCTGGAGCAATTGGCCAATGACTGTCTTGTGGCGTCGACAGGTACGGTGCGGGGTATGAGCACGATCCTTGCAGCAACAAGTACAATGCCCACAGTAAAACAGTACCACAGTAATATCAAAGTATTGATTACTCGAGTACCGTAAGCTCGGCTTTGTATTCCTGACTCAGGACAATAATGGTCCATCGAAGACAATAGCTTGGTACGAGAACGGCTGTGGTGGGGAAGAGCGGCACCGCTCGGGACGGCAGACGCAGCTGCAAGCCACAGGGCCGAAGCCGGGGCGGTGGTGCGGAGTGCAGTGGGGTAGAGTGGCTTAGCTCGCCTGCCCAGCTTCTGCCAGCTTCTGTAAAGCTTGTGTGGTAATAATATAATAAATAAATACGGAGGTCCGGTGGCTATCTGGGCTGCCGGGGTAGGTAGGCAGATCTGCTGGGGCTCAACCTTTGCTAGCGACCTTGCCAGACTCGCTGCCGCCATCAATGGGGTTGTAACGGTCCTCTAGCGCACCCGCCATTGGGTACGGGCCCCACAGAGGCAGAGCATGTCCTTTCATTGAGCGTCATCTACTCCGTACTTCTTTTCTTCCCTTCCTGTGACCAAACACCGCCCTGCCCTTGAGAGTGAAACTTGAGTGACTCAGACTCCGGGCCATCCTTCCTCCCACAGCGTTCAGAACTGTTTGTCCGTCAGCAACCATGAAGTCAGCTGTTTTCATCAGAGCTCAGAGCTTGCGCTCCGCCAGCAAGGCGCCGCAGCGGATGAGCATGGGCACTCTCGCCACTTTCAAAACGCCCAAGGTTGCCAATGAGCCTAACGTGAGTATCATTCTTGCGAGCCTTGAAGGACAGTGAAGGAACTGACGGCTTTGTTGCCTCATGTGTAGCACCACTATGCCAAGGGCAGCGCTCAGCGCCAGGGCTTGACTGCAGCCATCGAGAGCTTCCAGAAGAAGGTCCCCATCGAGGTTCCTGTTGTTGTTGCCGGCAAGGAGGTGAGTCGACTGTTTTATCTCTGGAGCCTGCAGCGCTACCGAGGAGTCATTGCCGAAGCTGACAATCTCATTCATTCGCTCGGTCTAGATCAAGACATCTACAGTCTCCCATCAATTCAACCCTTCTGACCACTCAAGCAAAATCGCCAATTACCATACTGCCACTCCCGCCGATGTTAACAAGGCCATCGATGCTGCTTTGGCCGCCAAGCCTGCCTGGGAGGCCCTCCCCTTCTCCGACCGTGCCGCCGTCTTCCTCAAGGCTGCCGATCTCATTGCCAACAAGTATCGTTACGAAATCATGGCCGCCACCGTTCTCGGCCAGGGCAAGAACGCCTGGCAAGCCGAAATCGACGCCGCCGCCGAGCTCGCCGACTTCCTCCGCTTCAATGTCCACTATGCTCAGGAGCTTCTCTCCCAGCAGCCCGAACACAACTCTCCCGGCCTGTGGAATCGTCTCGAGTACCGTCCTCTCGAGGGTTTCGTGTACGCCGTGAGCCCCTTCAACTTCACAGCCATTGCCGGCAACCTGCCTGGTGCTCCTGCTCTTATGGGCAATGTGGTCGTGTGGAAGCCTAGTGACTTCGCAATTGCCTCCAACTGGCTTGTCTACCAGATCCTCCTCGAGGCAGGTCTGCCCAAGAACGTCATTCAGTTCGTTCCTGGTAACCCTGAGCAGATCACCAAGACTGTTCTCGCACATAAGGAATTTGCGGCTCTGCACTACACCGGAAGCACTGCCGTCTTCCGCAAGCTGTATGGTGCCATTGGCGAAGGTGTTGCTCAGGGTCGCTACCGATCATACCCCCGAATTGTTGGCGAAACGGGCGGCAAGAACTTCCACTTGATTCACCCGTCTGCCGACCTGGACAATGCCGTCAAGCACACTATTCGCGGCGCTTTCGAGTTCCAGGGTCAGAAATGCAGCGCCACCTCTCGTCTCTATGTTCCCAAGTCTGTCTGGCCGGAGTTCAAGCAGAAGCTCGTTGCTGAGGTAGAGAAGATCACGGTCGGTGAGCCCTGGAACCACGCCAATTTCTGCGGTCCCGTCATCCATGCCGCCTCCTTCAAGAAGCTGGCAGGTGTCATCGATCAGGCCAAGACGGACAAGGAGATTAAGCTTGTCGTTGGTGGCAAGTACGACTCCTCCAAGGGCTACTTCGTCCACCCTACCATATTCCAGACCAGCAACCCCGCCCACAAGTTCCTGTCTACCGAGTTCTTCGGCCCCATTCTGACCACGTACGTGTACGACGATGCTTCCCCCGACGCCTTCGGCAAGGCGTGCGAACTCGTGGACTCCACGTCCGAGTATGGTCTGACGGGCGCCATCTTCGCCACCGATCGCGAGGCCATTCGATTCGCGGAGGACAAGCTTCGTAATGCAGCAGGTAACTTCTACATCAACTGCAAGAGCACGGGTGCCGTGGTCGGTCAACAGGCCTTTGGTGGTGCTCGCGCTTCGGGCACTGATGACAAGGCTGGCAGCTCCAACTTGCTGACTCGATTCGTCAACATCCGTGCCTTGAAGGAGGAGTTCAACGCAACCACTCAGGTTCTCTATCCCAGCAACGAGGTATAGGTGGACTTGGGCAGATACCAAGGACTTGGCTACAGGAAGGCGTTTTGAAAGAAAAGGCTATTTTTTGGAGATTTATTAGTGACAATATCTGATGGAACCAGCCATGTAGCTGAAGAGCATCTCAATGGACTCGACGATTTTGGACGGGTAACGTGTCATATAATTCTGATTAAGTGTTTGGTGCCTTTAGCCTCGGGCGTCTTTGAGGCATGCCGACGCAGAACATGTGGGCTCTGTTTTAGTTTTATAACGCAGCCTTCAGCCGATTAGTACAATATCTGAAGAGTTATTCGGTTCTCAGTTCTGATGGTCGAGATCCCGCGCTCCACGATCTCAAACCCCACCGCGCCTTGCATGATGGTGGATAGATCCACGGCAACAACCTCGGACTCTCAACTCAATTCTAAGTAGTAGCCATCCTACTCCGTACAACCAACCAGTCCAAAAAGAAATGAATCCTGATATATCTACGACGAATCGTTCTGTCAATACTAATATTGTCCTGCGCAACAGCCCTGCTTCCTCTTGCGACTTGACAACTGTCCGGGACAAATCGTGGGAACCCGGTACGGAAATCACGTAAACGACTTGGAGCTTACGGATACAGGGATATTGCATCGGTGTCACCACCGCTGCCTTATGGTTTTCAAATAACCTCTATTTAAACCTGGCCCGTCCATAAATCAACCACGGGCTGTTCGTGTATCGCTGTTTGCGACCTGGATGATGTCTGGTGCTTTTCCTTTCCATCACGCTCGCATGCTGCCACTTCGCAGCAATGGCAAGATTGTGATGAACACTTACTTTACCTCGTACTTGGTCTCGTTTGTACAAGGCTTCAATGTTCTCCGCGAAGAAATCTCATGTCACCCAGGCCGGGCCGCCGCAAGCCGTTTCTCAACTATTTCTTTTGTATGGAGCACAAGCGCCCGTGAGCAGGCCGGTTCATCGAAAGAGCGGCACAGGACAGGGTCGTCGCGAAATTGTGGCTCGAGAAAACGCGTGGTGCCAACGTTCTGGACTTTGTATCTATCCGCTCACAACACAACATTTGCCCGCCATCCGTGAATTGTGATACTACCGGACGTAGTACGGAGGAGAGGCCGTCGTTCAGCGACTGGCCACCGGGGCCAACGGCCAAAAGAGCCGGCAGCACCACGACGTGTATCATGGCTGCCGTGTGTCCTCGTGCTGGAGCTGGGACGGAATGGCTCATGATTCATGACCAAGGGTACGGCCGGCCGGTTACATTGTCATCCTGCTTACCGTCTCACTACATGGCGAGCAAGACGATGAGCGAAAGGGCCTTTACAGGTCCTCGGTGATGAGCACGTGCTCGCTATTCACAACTCTCACGACATGCGTCAAGTCAGCGCTGCTCTGCCAGCCCAAGTCGCCGTCTACGGAGTTTGGATTAGACCTCGGTCTGTGGCGTGCGTCTCCCCTCCCCCCCCCCC
>KQ061689.1:757964-841465 GCA_001008035.1 Atkinsonella texensis
GATAAGAGCTGACTCACGAATGGGGGTACGCGCCTTTCCAGGACTGCAATTCTCCATGCTACATATCTGCGATGAGGTTAGTTGCCAGGCAGAATCATGATGCCACCGCGAGAGTACTTGCCCTGAGGCATTCTCGAAATTCAGGCAGGCGGTCTCCAGCGGAAGCTCGCGCTGGGCCGCAGAACAGCACCAAGAGGAGGCTCAGGGTGAGCACGACACCCCAGGCCCGCCCCTTGCAAAGACATGATGAACGCATGCAGGACGGGATGATGGCAATTCGGAAATGGGGCGGGGGGGGGGGGATTCTACGCTGCGCCGATGGGAATGACAGCGCAGCTGGGGCGGGAAGAGCTGGAGGGCCGAGGATGGAACTGTTGTCCAGCGTGTCAGGTCGAGGCAACGAGGCTGATCCCTGGAAGTCTGTCGAGGCGGGACGAGGGCGCCGCCGGCTTGGCTTGGGGCGGGCCATGCGGCGGAACCGAACCCAGGAGTTGATTTGGAGGGGAAGAAAGGCAGCGTGCTCCAACGACCCTTTTTTCCCTTTTTATGTATGATTTGACCCAGGCAAGATTCTGCATGCGACCAGGCGTGCGGGTTCGTGTGACATCCCGACCCAGTTTGTGGACGAGCCGGCACCATGCGCACGCCCTCAATAACTTCAACTCTTGCTGGTGGGCAGGGGGGAAATTAATACCCCAGGGCAGCATGATTTTGCACTCCAAGTCATGATAAACGGAACATCAGCATAGACAGGAATTTATTCTCCACTGAGACCCCCTGGCCAAGGTCCAGTTCCAACACTTTGACAGAGTCAAAATGCACTCCATGCCTCTGCTGGGCTCCACCCAAAACCCACCGTTGCCCAGAGCAACCGACCGCGCTCCTATTGGCTGGCTTGCTGCTCCGCCAAAATAGTCTTCGCTCAATTGCTTTCGCCCGCCCTCCTGCCCTTGATGATATCCAGGTACAGCAACGTTGGAAGCATCAGCGACAAGGGGAAAAAAAAAAAAATTAAGTTTTTTTTTTGTTGCTTCGCCCGAGCAATTTTAAATTCATGCTGATCTTTTGACCCGTATCCAACCTCGAACCATTATATGAACATTCATTTTTTTCGCCATTACTTGGCAATTGTCATAACATACTCGTGTGTATACATCAACGACGCGTCCTAAATGGCGACTGCGTCGCCCACGCCGATGGCCATGGCCGGTCCGGTTCGGAGAACCTCGCAACGCCAGGCTCTGCGACGTCCTCTGTCACGAAATATGGTTAGCAGGAGAGAGACTCAGGCAGCCGCCGCCGCCGCTGCGGCAAGCCACTCACCACATCAACAGCAATACCACGACGACAGCTCCGAGGACGAGATTCCTGTGCCGATGAAACTGTCAGCCCTGACCAAGGCCTTGCTCCAGGATGATGAGCCTGAGGCTGCCGATAAAGCTGCACCCTCGGCGCCAGTAACGCGAAGACGAACCGGTGCATTGAATAACGGCGCTGCCGCTACGGGCGCTGCGCCCCAGGATCGACGACATTTACGATCGGGGAGCGCGCAATCGGCCGACGACAGAGGTACTAAAGCCCCCAATGCAAGTCAAAACCAGGAGACGAGCCCCGTTAGGAAGCGGGTGGTGCGTCTGGGCGGCAATCCGCATAACAGCCTTAGCCAGTTGGGCCCAGGAACAAGGCGCTCGACATCAACATCTCGTGCCATTGGACAACGGGCTTCAGCACCTCCTGCTAGCCGGACTGGGAACCACGAGAAACCAGCTGAGCAGGAACCCCAGCCCCGGCCGGAGCAACGGCAGGACATCAACACACCATCTCATGGGGAAAGGGTTGTGAGAATCGTGACTGGATCATCGGCCAGCCGGAATCGAATGGGCTCCTCGGGTCACTCGTCAGGTCGATCAAATCTGGACCGTTCTATCGCAGATCGTTCTCACTTGGAAGCAGAGTATGATCAGTCTGAAGCGCCCGAGAGTGCTGTGCACAACTCCGGCAGCCAAGGTAGTGCCTCCCGCTATCCCTCGACGCGCAGCCGTCCCGAAGACTTGAACCTACAAAGCTCAATGCGTATCAAGCGTGTTGGCAAGCTCTCTGGAAGTTTCCTCAGCGGGCCCGCGAGAAGAGGCAGGCGGCGACAGAGCGAGGAAGGGGGCGATGTTAATGTGGAGGGGGAACCGGCCGCGCCTCATCAGGAGGCAGAACATCACGCTGCCGACGAGGTTCCGGAATCATCAATATACCACGAAGCCAACCAGTTCAACTCGGGAAGCCCGGTTAGCGGCAGTGCCTCCAGGGCTGGCAATGGGAGACCAGCCCCGGCTGTGGAAATCGCTGATCTGGGCGCCTCTCGACGCTCATCTCGCGGCGTGCAGTTTGAGGCTCGGCGTGATGATCACATCACAGTGCCGGAAGAAATGCTCCCCAAACGCATCGAGATACCCTCAACACATGATCAAGAGAATGAGTACCCCATTATGTTCAAAAGACCGACCAAGCCTGCAATGGAGCAGGACAAACTCGTCGTCCGGCCTTTCGGCGTGGATCTTGGTAGCGCCAAGCCTGCATCACCAGAGCGAAAGCCTCTCGCTTCCATTGCCAACCACACGCCTCACCGTGCGGCTCCGCCTCCGCCTCCGAAGATGTCTGTTCTGGATGCCGCTACGTCTTCGGCCGGAGCGGCCACGACCACCCAGGCCAAGCAGCGTCGAAATGTCCTCCGAGTAAATGGGAAATGCTACACGAGACTGGAATGCCTTGGTAGAGGCGGCAGTGCCAAGGTATATCGCGTCACTGCCGAGAATGGAAAAATGTTTGCTCTGAAGCGAGTAGCCTTGGAAAATGCTGACGAGGGTACTGTCAGAGGCTACAGAGGGGAGATTGACCTTCTGGGGAAGCTCAAGGGCGTGGACCGGGTCATTGATTTGTATGATCACGAGATGAACTCGGAAAAGCAGGTTCTTACTTTGGTAAGTTTGGTTTGATCCACAGCTCATGATACCATGATAAACTGACAAACTATCACAGCTTATGGAGATGGGGGAGCTCGACTTGAACAAATTGCTGACTTCTCGACAAAATCCGGAATCGGCCAAGTTTGACCCCGCATTTGTTCGGTTTTACTGGAAAGAAATGCTGGAGTGCTTGCAATCAGTACATCAGTATGACGTTGTTCACTCGGATTTGAAACCGGCCAATTTCGTACTGGTTCAGGGTCGCTTGAAGTTGATTGATTTCGGTATTGCCAATGCTATTCAAACCGATGAAACTGTCAACGTCCATCGCGAAACGCAAGTCGGCACTCCCAGCTATATGTCTCCCGAGTCGCTGATGGATGCCAACAATCCTCGCGGAGGACGCATGCCTGGCCGCCCCAAGCTTGTGAAGCTCGGCAAGCCTAGTGATATCTGGTCTCTTGGCTGCATTCTCTACCAGATGGTTTACGGACTCCCACCCTTTGGACACATTGCCAACCAAATGGCTCGATGCCAAGCCATCATCAACTGGGATCACACGATCGACTTCCCGTCCCGAGCCGTGGGAGGTGTTCCGGTCCCGCCCTCACTTATTCGAACAATGAAGCGCTGCCTCAACAGAGATCTTCACATGCGGCCTACTTGCGAGGAGCTGCTCCACGTCACAGATCCATTCTTGTATCCCGCCGAGTTCAACGAGAAGGCTCTCCCCATCGACGAGGACCTTCTCGGCCGAATTATCCAGAGCGTCGTCACCAGGTGTCGTGAGAAGATGCCCACTGAGGCCGAAAGCGCTAGTGTCTGGCCGCAAGCGTACTGGACAAGTATACGGAAAGCCATGGCTGGACGTATCTGAACTTGCATACAAAGTCGATGTGAACCGAACAAAAAAGAAGGGGGTTGGAGACTGAGATGGTACGTACATAGCCTTGTTGAATACAAGAACCGGAATTGGATCGGTCCTCTCTTTATTTCTTGCCAAATATACGACATGATTACTTTGGCCGCCAGCATGTTGGCGCAGGTGTTTGGGGAAGTTTCATCCTACTATTCTTGTCCTTCATCGTACTATACCTACTTTATTTTGGAATTCTGGCATGAGTGGTATTGGTTCGCAGAATGCTTGGTCTCTTGGGGGGAGTTTGACTATTTTCTCTCCAGCATAAAACTAGCGTTCAAACATGGGCATATTTTTATTTTCGGAATGGCAACTTTTGTTTAGCGCCCCTTATAATGGCTTGCGATGCAGGCTCGTGATATTAGTAGCGAGCCAGAACTATTGCAGCTCTGCCTTGAATACCTTTTATTTTCCGAGATGTCTCCATTTGGCAATCGCATGGAAATGTTTCTCGTCTTTCTATTAATCGTACAGACATCTTGACGCCGATAATGGTACACATTCCGAAGCACGACTGACTCCTACGCGGCGCTATATTCCAAATGATGGCAATTTCGTCCCCGAGAATCCTTGTAAAACGGAGGCTTTCTCGGTGCCCCTTCGCCAAGCTGATACACTCTTCCAAGTCGTCCATTCGAGCCGCTACATAGTTTACGCCACATCCTCCAGATTCTTGATATTCAGCTCAGATATCCGTAGAATGGTATACCGATGCTTGCTCTTAGCCCTCCTGGTTCGTCGCTGCCTCCTCTTCTTCTTGATCTTTATTCGCATGGGCTCTGATTCCACGCCGAGGACGGTGGCGCGGCACTCGAACACCCGCTCGTCGATATGCGGCGCTCCCTTCATGGTGTAGTCGCGGCTGCCAATGACGCTGGCTCGGTTCAGGCGCAGCACGTCGCCGGGGAGCACCCCCGGCATGCGGAAGGGCAGACGGATCTGGTCGCCTTCTTGCACGAGGTAGGGGAATCCGTGGATATGGACGGTGATGTAGTGGCCTGGTTGGGCGACTAGGAACGGCAAAAGGTTCTTGACGGAGTCTTGGATGGGGGTGGGCGGCGCGGAGGGGTGGCTCTTCTTGAAGGCGAGAGGTCGGACCTGGTCGTCGGTCGGGTTGGGGGCATTGTTCGCATGGGGTTGCTGCACCGGCTCGATGATGGGGGTGGTGGTGTTGAAGGCGCGGCGAGCGTGGATGGGAAGGGCGAATGTAGGAGCGAGACGGGCTGTCGAGATAGGTGCACGGAGGTCCAGCACGGAGCGGAAAAGTGCTCTGCTCATGGTAAGATGGCGACGGGCACCTCCTCGGTCTGTGGTGGCGAGCGGAAGAGGATGCTGTCTGATGCCGATTTCATGGAGCTTGCCTAATATTGGCGGGCGGGTCAAAAAGTTTAGGCGAGTAAGTTGCTGGAGGTTGTCTTACCGGAGAAGCGTTGTGCCGGTGGCCGGGTGCTGTGCTCTGAGAGAGATGAAAAGTGTGGGGTTGGGGTTGGACTACGTAAAAAAGTTGCCCGCCGCTACTTCTTTCCCTTCTTCCCGGTTCGGTGCGAAATCTCGACCACTAACTAGATCCGCACTCCCATATTGACAGAAAGAGTGAAGATTGAAGTCCGGTAACTTTGGAGGAACAAAATTCGTCATGGTAAGCTGAGACCTTGTGTTTATTGCCTTCTGCAGTGAGGGAAGACGGTGCCATGCGTTGGCTATCGAAAATGACATCTGACAATATGGTTGGTGCAGCCGCAAAACGAGTATATGGAAAGATGGCGCAAGCTGCACGGCCGGCGTCTGGATCATGAAGAGCGAGTCCGCAAGAGAGCCGCCCGTGAGGGCCACAAGGCTTCCCAGGATGCGCAGAATCTGCGCGGCCTGCGAGCCAAGTTGTACCAGCAGAAGCGCCACAAGGAGAAGATCCAGATGAAGAAGCAGATCAAGGCACACGAGGAGCGAAACATCAAGACGGCCGATGAGAAAGAGCCCTCCACCCCGATGCCATCGTACCTCCTGGACCGGACGAACCCGTCCTCCGCCAAGGCTCTCAGCAGCGCCATCAAGAACAAGCGGGCTGAGAAGGCGGCCAAGTTTGCCGTGCCGCTGCCCAAGGTCCGAGGTATCAGCGAGGAGGAGATGTTCAGCGTGGTCAAGACGGGCAAGAAGATTCAGAAGAAGGGGTGGAAGCGCATGGTCACGAAGCCGACTTTTGTCGGACAGGATTTCACTCGTCGAAACCCCAAGTACGAGAGGTTTATCCGTCCCATGGGGCTTCGGTACAAGACGACCAACTTGACGCATCCTGAGCTCGGTGTCACGGTGCAGTTGCCAATCATCAGCGTGAAGAAGAACCCTCAGAACCCGTTGTATACACAGCTGGGCGTTTTGACGAAAGGGACCGTTATCGAAGTCAATGTCAGTGAGTTGGGATTGGTGACTGCTGGCGGGAAGGTTGTCTGGGGTCGGTATGCTCAGGTGACGAACAATCCCGAGAACGATGGCTGCATCAACAGCGTGCTGTTGGTGTGATGAAAGGCTGAAAATGTTAAGTTCGGGCTGTGACTTGCTTATTGGTTCAATCATCTCGCATGAAACGGTGTTGGCGGCGTTCTTAAAGGATCTAGAATGAGATGGGACTTTGTAAAAATGGAATCTGGGGGATTTTTGTGAGACATTGCTTGTGAAAGGCTCACGGAATGGCCCAGTGGAAAAAGAAGATAGTTTGCAAAGAATCTAGATATTGGTTTTCAGCGCATATGTGCATTAATCCAATTCGCGATATGAGATTTAGCTTGCAATTGGCTGGCTGCGATACTTGTCGGAAGATGAAAACAATCTGAAGCGTGTCTGCTGAGACCAGGTCTCGGCATTCATTGCTGATATCATTGAGAGTGAGTGAAGTCAACGAGCCAGGACGCGAATGCCCGCCCTTTGCAGGCTATATGGGGTCATGTTGCAGAAGAGGGCTCAATCTAATGACGAACAGATGCGCACCGCCTGGATTAGGCAGTTTGATGTTTTAATCGCTCCTACCCGTCGCCTACGAAATATTGTCAAACATTCGGAGCCATGCCGAGCGAGCCAGACCCGCCTTACCGTTTCTCTGCTAATTAGCGAGGTGCCGCGCTAGGCTGGGCTGGGCGGGCCGGCCTAACATGGCTATTACAATCGTGAATCAGCAAGCCAAGCGCCTGAAGGCACTGCGCTCGGCAGTGGAGGGGTCTGGGTCGCAGTGAGCGATTCAGGCACGGG
Source organism: Atkinsonella texensis (assembly GCA_001008035.1). Taxonomy (NCBI): domain Eukaryota; kingdom Fungi; phylum Ascomycota; class Sordariomycetes; order Hypocreales; family Clavicipitaceae; genus Atkinsonella; species Atkinsonella texensis. Next base: position 765,081 of record KQ061689.1, read on the forward strand.
CTGGCTGGCTCCAGTCAGCGTAGCGTAGGGCGGTGACGACGATAAATTTATTTTCTGCCCGACAAAACCTGCACTCGTGCAGCCTGGGCCGCTCGCTACCCTCGTTTTCCTTGCGCTGCGATTGCAAACGAGAACTTCTCCCCTCCAGTCCTTGTGGTTCTCGCGGCGACCGTCTTGTGGAAAAAAAAAAAAAACCAAAAAAAAAAAAAAAAACAGCCGAATTTGTCGTCCAGACTTTGCCGCCAAACCCTTGTTTTCTCTTTTCTCCAGGACACGATGAGCGGCGACAAGATGGAAGTTGAGCTTGCTGAGGAGCGCATGAAGGCTCTTGAACACAGCGAGCAGCACTACTTCAAGAGGTTTGTCTTCGTCTTCCTCGGACCACCTCAGGCAATCCCACTGACCAATGCGATTTAGTTATGATCACCATGGTATGATGATTTTCGGTCCCTGCCCTGTTGTGTCGCGAGATGGAAAAAAAAAAAAAAAAAAAAAAAAAAAAAGACTGACGTTGTTGGCGCCGTGCGAGAAAAGGCATCCATGAGGAAATGCTGGTGAGCTTTTTGCTTCCCTCCCCCGCTTGCATTAAGACCTTGGACAGCTTTTGCTGCTGCAGCTCGCGTGAAGTGCATCGGTTCTATGCGCCCGGCTGCAAACGAATTCTAGACCAGATGACTGACTTGTTTTGCCATTTTTGGAATGTCAATAGAAAGATGAAGTCCGTACGCGATCCTACATGAATGCCATCGTGCAGAACAAGCACCTCTTCAAGGACAAGGTTGTTCTCGATGTTGGCTGCGGTACCGCCATTCTGTCCATGTACGTTTCCCAAAGTCCCCACGATGCAGACCTCGATATCGGACCCATGCCGGTATTACGAGCCATGGAGCCACCGAATGAAGGTGGCAATATCGGGGAATCTCAGCGCTTACGACCCTTGCAGGTTCGCCGCTAAAGCCGGCGCCAAGCACGTTGTTGGCGTTGACATGTCATCCATCATTTTCAAGGCCCGCGAGATTGTCAAGGTCAATGGTCTGTCAGACAAGATTACCCTGATTCAGGGCAAGATGGAGGAGATTGAGTTGCCTTTCCCCAAGGTTGATATTATCATCTCCGAGTGGATGGGCTATTTTCTCCTCTACGAGAGCATGCTGGACACGGTCCTGTATGCTCGTGACAAGTACCTTGAGAAGGATGGCTTGATCTTCCCTGACAAGGCCACTATTTTCTTTGCCGGTATTGAAGACGGCGACTACAAGGAAGAGAAGATTGGATGTAAGTTTGGCCCCCTCCCCTGACAACCCCGGTAGCATATTTCCCCATTTCTTTCCTTTGCATGTTGCCGTACTTATTTCCATCTCCTATGAATAGTCTGGGACAATGTCTACGGCTTCGACTACACCCCTCTCAAAGAAACGGCTCTTTCCGAGCCGCTTGTCGACACCGTCGACCTCAAGACCGTGGTAACGGACCCGACGCCCGTCCTCACCCTCGACCTTTACACCTGCACCGTCGCCGACCTCGCCTTCACCAACCCCTTCAAACTGTCCATCAAGCGCGATGACTTCATCCACGCCCTCGTCTCCTGGTTCGACATTGACTTTACCGCCTGCCACAAGCCCATCCGCTTCTCCACCGGGCCCCATACCAAATACACCCACTGGAAACAGACCGTCTTCTACTTCAAGGACGTCCTGACCGTGCAGCACGGCGAGGAAATCTCCTGCCTCCTCCAGGTGAAGCCCAATGCCAAGAACCGCCGTGACCTGGACATTGGCATCCAGTACGACTTCCAACCTGACGACGCCACGCGGTCTTCCTCGGGACAGGCCACCTACCGCATGTGCTGAACGCAAAAATAAAAAAAAGAATAAAAACATCATACCCAATTTGAAGACAAGCCAATGAAAGTGGAACGCGGGCCATAAAGTGGGAGGCATAGAGAATCTAAAGAAACACGACGCGAGATGCCATGTCCCAGATCAGAATAGCGGGGATGAAGAAACAAATGCCACTACATCGAGTTTATAAAGGACAGAAAAGAAAGAAAAAAGAGCTGGTGTTTCATGGTCGAGGCATTTTTATATGGCTTAAAGGGGAAACAAGGCTCGTGGCTAGGATAGCGCCCAAAAGAAGGAGCAAGCGAGGACCGGGACGATCGTCGCCCGGGCTATTCATTAGATAGATTTGGCGGCTGGGTTGCACCTGGTCGGACAGGCGTATAAGAATTGGTATTTTCTTAATAAGCACGTTCGATGAACTTGCGTGCTCCCGGGATGTAGGCTCGACCGAGTATCATGGTGCGTCGTACGGAACGAAAGCACCGTTGGCCAACATTTGAGGGCACCAAGTGCATCCACTACTATGCCACAAAATCTGTTGTCTCTTGTTGTTTGTTATATATAGAAAATATGCAGTGACCAAGTGATCAATTGTAGCTTTTCAGTCATCGGGCACCATTGTCGTTCACACATCAAGATTTTAGCCTATGCATAATTCGCTCCATTTAGACAATTTCTCCCGACTCCGTTGTCCAGCCAAAACAAAATCCGTCGTAAAAATCCGTTCTTCATCCCAAGTCAGTCATGTATCCCATCGTCGTCAAAGGTCAGAGGATGTTCTACGATCCAAACTGCTTGACAATCTGGGCGACCTTGTTGGCGAGTTCATCCGCCTCGGAGCGAGTGGCGGCTTCGGCGTACACTCTGCAGGCGTTTTCTGTGCCGCTAGCCCGCGCGAATGAGCGGGCCGTGGTGTACTTCTGAACCACTTGGTCGATCTCGTCTTGGGCACCAGGTGGGTGGCTGAGACGTCGCTCAGCGTCCGTGGCCCTGAAAAGATCCTTGTTGCCAACTTCGACGCGAACAAGGCGGTTGGGAAGATCAGTGTATGTCATAGCCCAGTCCTTCAGAGTCCAACCCTTGTGAGCCAATACAACCTCCACCATCAGCATATCTGAAATGGCGTCCCCAACAGTTTGGTTGATCAGGTCACCAACGGCAGCCAGAGTATCAAGAGCGTCTTTTTGAGCGGGTGATTGAGGCTCCTTCTTTCGGAAGGTTTGCACAGCCTCTTGTGAGAAAACGACCGTACCATGACCATTGGCCTCGAAGTAAACACCTATATCGAATTGGCAGGCAGCATGGTGTAAATGCTTCACACCAGTGGGGGTGAATACAACAGGAAGCTGGAGGTGCCTCTCGATGTAGCTGGTGCTAGCACCATTGGCATAGGCAGTCTGGATAACACCCATCCGTAAGTCTTCCTGCAGGCCAGCAGAGCGGACCAAATCTCCGATAAAAGAAGCACAGAGAGAAGAAATTCGGTCACCATCCAACATGACGAAACCGGTGTCTGGGTCGATCCAGTAGTAAATTAAGCGATCAGCATCGCCATCGAAGGAACAACAACGTGCACCAGGCACAGGCTTGGGGTTCAGAGGAACTCGCTGCTTCGTCTTGACATAGTCGGCACCGCACTGCAGCTACGGGTTAGCAACGACGCAAGATAAAAGGCAACGAAGCCTATTGGGGAGCGGCAGGGGGGGCAATGCTGCTTACATCCAAATTCAGGACCTCGGGGCGGAGTACGTCATCGTTAACAACCCTGACCTCGAATCCAGTGCTGTTCTTGGGTATGAACTTTAACATTTCCGAAATCTTGGGTCCACCGACACCATTTGCACAATCGACCGTGAGTTGGCCATTTATTTTTCTTCCTCTGAGAGCGCGGACAAAAGCATCAGCGAACTTTTTGTAATAGCCCGCCTCGCTAGTTTCGCCATAAGCCTTGGGTGTGCCTTCAGTATTGACACATCGTGTGAGGTAGTGTAGCTGCGGAGTCGTCAAGATCTTGTAGTCGGTGTATTCTATACCAGTCGCTTCCAGACCTGCAGCCAGGGCGGCAACAAGACTGTGACCGGATGGGCGGGTGTCACGACCGTAGACGACACGACCGGGTGAATTGAGGTCGACCTTGAGCCGGACGGCCAGGGCCTTGTAGGTGTCAAGAAGCTCCTGATCGGTGGGACAGTTCACCAGGAGGGTAGCGTAGGCTTCCCACTCCTGTTCCAGCATCTCTCCCATTGGATCAACGATCTTGACACCATTGTCCGCGGCTGGGTTGTGACTGGCGGTGATCATGACACCAATGGCACTGCCATTGAGCTTGCGGCTTCGCAGACCGGCGAGCAAACCGACACGGAATGAAATGCCACCGAGCAAATCAGCCTTCATCCGGAAGCCTGCTGTGCCATATTTGTAAATATATTTGGCAACGATGGGGTACTTTGCCGACGCCTCGAGGATCTTGTTATCCATGTTGAAAGAAGGTATCTGGAGGTGGTGAGATGTCTGAGCATCAGTGTGTCAGTGTGTCAGTGTGTCAGTTGATATTTTATATAGCTATTTGGGACCCAGAACGGAGTGAGGTTGACAGTGGACCTGGAGACGAAGATGCAGGTGTTGTCGTGGTACAATTCGAGTGTTGAGGCGTCTAGCATCCATGGTAGTACGTACCTAGAACAAAGAATGCGTGTGACAGAGCTCAAAGAAGCTGGGAGAGGATGACGGAAGGTGACGATGCGACACAGCGTCTTTTATTACTGGTCATTGGTGGTGGGGTCAAGCACCGGCTGGTGCTGCGGCGGTGCTTTGCACTAGCTGGCGCCCGGTGAAATAATGGCTGATCAATTATCAATTACCAATTATCCATGCCAAAGCATTTCAGTGCGGTTCAGCGTATTACACGCGGTGGACCGCCAGTCTCAACTCGTGGCAGAAATTCTTGCTGCTGCCCAGATTGGCGAGGACGACCCCTCTTCTTTGTTCAAGTACTAGGTACCTGATATTTAGAACCGGACACCACTACGATACGAGCCCGTGGCTTTCAGCCGGCAAATCATGTGGCACTCGGGAATGATGTACAATGGAGGGGCGAAGAGGGGAAGCATGATGCTGTCGTTCAAGGAGAGTTGAGCAACGGAAGCGACGGCACAGCCTCCAATGAAGCCATGGATATCGTGGGCACAAGAGATTGACGTAAATGCATAAAACATGCAGCAAATCTTAATATGGGACGTTGTCAACATGCAAGCCCCGCCATGAGGAAGTGGGGTAGGTAACATTTAAGGCGCAAGCTGCAGCCCTTGATAGCCGTGCGCGTGCACATTGGGATTTTTTTTGAGTGGTCCTTGACAGGGGGTATTGGCAACCTGGCCAGTAGTTGACGATGCGCCTGCGTTGTCGTGTCTCACAAGTCTAACGCCTGATGACCGATTAGCTTAGGTACCTTAGGCAGCCCTCCGAGGTGGCTTGGGTAGCACGCTAGGCGCCCTAAGGTACACCCACTGTAACACACACTCCTACGCGCGCCAACCGGTTCCTGGTGACTCCGACCAGCCTGTTATCACTTGTATGACAGTCCGTAACTCTTACGTAGAGTTCTATCACCATGTCTGTACTGTCATACAAGAGCTTTCACTCTTACGAGCTGTCACCAGGAACCACGTTGGCGCGCGATGGTTACTAAGGGAGGGTAGGTAGCAAGTAGGCAGATACATACTACGTAGGAGGTCGGCATTAGGCATTGGGCATGCTTGCTGGGTGGCCAGCATCGGAAAAGCCCGCAGCTTGTGACGTATCAGAATTGACTTCCTTGGCGGTACGGAGCACAAACAAACACCTTGCGTCCGGATATGGAGTCTGGTGTGGCGTGGCAATTGTGAGGCTGCGGGAGAGGGGGACAGAACAACCAAAGGATTCCGAGACATACACCCACTCACTGTACACCATCCTGTCTACACCCGCTGTCGATGCCTCAGGTGCCTAGATGGTACATAACAGTGGTGTGGTGGTCCCCCGGGCTGGAGCACGTGATTTCGCGACACCTCGTGCGTGTCCTTCCGCAAGCCTCGGAAAGAGACGCGCCACGGCTTTTCCTCACCGCGCCTTTGCACAAGGAATCGTGCTCACCTATTTGCTTTGCTTTGCTTTGCTTTGCTATATTGGCACAAGTCGCTTCATAACTTCAAATTCTTTTACTAACCTTGCTAGTTGAACGATGGTCAAAGACCTTTTCTTTGCTCTATTTTCGTCTGTTTGTTTGGCTGAGGTCCCGGCGTTTGCGACTCATTTTCGGCACATAAACTGAGCACTTCCTCAATGGCGACGAAGTGTCCAGCGGGGCAACTTCACGACCATGTCTGATGACCAGTGTCCTAATCCCCGATTACTCGCCTGGGTCAAGGAATGGATGGATCAAGCTAGAGAACGCAACTCGAAAGGCTTCACTACTTACCGGAATGCCTACCAGTCCCTCAAAGCCTGTCCCCTCATTTTCCAGCATCCTTCCGAATTACAACAGCTGAAGGGCTTTGGACCAAAGTTATGCGACCGTCTGACCGAGAAGCTAAAGTCTCACTGCCATGAAAATGGCCTTGTCATGCCCGAACATCCCCAAGTGAGGAAAGCTGCTGCGAGAGCTCAGAAGGAGGCAGCAGGCGACGATGGGGCTGGGCCAGCAAGTAAGAAGCGCAAGACCAAGCATCCCAAAGCCTACGTTCCTAGCTTTCGTTCCGGCGCATATGCTCTGTTGATTGGATTAGCTACTCTTCCCGATGACTCTTCGGCAAGCATGACCAAAGCAGAGCTGATCGAGATCTCACAACCGCATTGCGACTCTTCGTTCACCGCTCCCACCGACCCAACCAAGTTCTATACTGCCTGGAATTCTATAAAAACGTTGATTCAAAAAGAACTTGTTTACGAGAGAGGCCGGCCTCTGCGACGCTACGCATTGACAGATGATGGTTGGGAAGTTGCCAGACGGATTAAGGAGACCAGCCATTGTGCCGCCGATTTACAGAATGCTGAAGCGCAAAGGCCGAATAAACCGCGACCAGAAGCCCAAGAACTGACAAAGCCTTCAACTGAGCGATCTACATCCCCAGATCTGCTCATTATCGATGAAAACACCCATACCAATCACATCCCAACAACAGGTGAGGTTGCGACAGATGGGTCGTTGCCCAAATTCGATGCAATAAGACTGGCCCCGGGATCATTCACCGTGCGCCTAGTCTTGGACGTGCGAGAAGTAAGGGCGAAGACCGACCGTGACTATATGCAGGATGAACTCGCCAAGCAGAATGCAGCGCCAATTATGCGAAGTCTCGAAGTCGGTGATGCCCAATGGATTGCCAAGTGCCATGACTCTACATTGCTCCAGCGGTTGGGAGCCGAAGGTGATGAAGTCGTGCTGGATTGGATTGTGGAACGCAAACGCCTGGATGACTTGATCGGAAGCATCAAAGATGGCAGGTTTCATGAACAGAAATTCCGCCTGAAGCGTTCAGGCGTAAAAAACGTCATTTACATTGTTGAAGACATCTCAATCGATCCCGCTACTTGGCAGAGATATGAAGAAGCCGTGTCGTCTGCCATAGCTTCGACCCAGGTTGTCAACGGATACTTTGTGAAAAGAACAACAAAGATGGATGAGACGATAAAATATTTGTCTCGAATGACGGCAATGCTCAAAAGAAAATATGAGGCGCAGACACTTCACATTATTCCCTCGAAATCAATTACAGCGCAAAATTACCTGCCTTTGCTAGAACACCTGCGTCGAACACAGCCGTCGCAAGGATACTATGTAACCTATCCCATTTTCTCCTCGTTGTCGTCGAAATCCGAACTCATGACGTTACGGGATGTTTTCTTGAAGATGCTGATGACAAGCAGAGGTGTAACGGGTGAGCGCGCTTTAGAAATTCAAAAGCGCTGGCGAACTCCGTATGATTTTGTCAAAGCCTTTGAAAAGTGCGGAACCGGCGAGCAAGGCAGGAAGCGCAAGCAAGAGCTCGTCTCTAGTCAACTGAATCATCTCGTTGGTAGGAAGAAGATAAGTAAGGCACTGAGCCAAAAGCTCGCTGAAGTCTGGGGCGATGCCTAAGGGCCAACGCTCTCTTCAGTGACCAGTTTTGGATGCATTCATAAGCTTTGCTGTAACGACAAGAGAGGAGAAAGAGCGGAGACGAGATTACGACACCCCGACCGTGTCGCTATTATTATTGCCGGCAAGAGTCTATCCTCGAGTTACTTTGTCAAACGCGATCAGACCGGCGGCCGCTTTTGCTGTTGCTGAGCAATCGTACGCTGAATCATTTTCTCCAGGAAAGGAATGGACGCATCACCGCTGCCCGCGCCCAGAATTCCAGCCAGTGACTTCTCAGCGTACTTGCCCATCATATCGACTTCAATATTTACAGTATCTCCCTTCTTTTTTTGTGCCAAGGCGACCCTCGTCTGTGAATAGGCAATCAACATTATCTCCCACCACGCCTCCGCGTCATTCACCTTGGTGACGGTCAAACTGGTGCCGTCTATAGCGATAAACCCCTTAAAAATGATGTATCGCAGCATTTCACGATTTTTCGGCTGAAACCGAAAAGTCAGGGCATTTCCGTCTGGTGTTACGGACAGAATTTCAGCCGTGGTATCGACATGACCTTGCACAAAGTGACCTCCCATGCGGGTGTCAGCTCTAACGGCACGCTCCAGGTTGACTTGGCTGTCTTTGACGAGGGTGCCCAGGTTGGTGATGCGTAATGTCTCGGGGGCGACGCCGACTGTGAAGGCGTCACTGCTGAATGATGTTACGGTGAGGCAGCAGCCATTCACGGCGATGGAGTCACCGTCATGGCAGTCCTGGAGGAGTGGCGAGGAAGAGGGGATGGTGAAAGTCATGGTGGTGCCGCCGGTGGAGTCATTTCTATCCAGCTGGGAGACAACTGGCGATGTTAGGGAGTCCAAAAAGCCGAACAGCAGAATGATCAAGACTTTCTTATCGCTTACCTCCAATTTCTTCAACAATTCCTGTGAACATGGTGGATGTGGGTGGATGTGGGTGCAGATGAGGAATGTACGACGGCGAGTCTAGGCAGTCCGTCCGATGAGGTAGATTGAGAGACCTGTGACGGACGGAATCGATGTTTCTTGAGTAGCAAGGGGCTTCTGGGACTGGGAGGACTGGGAATGGCCCACCTCAGTACGGAAGGATATAGCTCGTGAGATGTGCAGGAGGCTTGAACTTTTATTAATCTGGCTCGCGCCGTATCGCTCGCTCGGTTGGGATGTCGTCGAAGCACCACGCCGTGTATGCATGCTGCTGGCCGGGTCATTCATTAACTACCCCGCCAACTGTGCTGGAGGGGAGGGGAGGGGCGGGGCGGGGTGCACGGGCTATCGATAAGAAACTCCAACTCCCTCCCAAATTTTTTGACAGCGCCAGTTGTAAGAGCTTGCAGCAAGGTCGTCCTGTTGTATACAATTCGCATGCTTGGGTTCTGCGCGAGGTTCTTTGGCCTTCCTCTCCCGCAGTGTGCATTTACTCTCACAAGCGACTGAAACAACATTTCCAAGCGTTTTGAAGAGAGTCTCGACCGACCTAATGGCGCCGAGCCGGTCGGAGAACAAGAAATCGCAGAGCCCTGCCTCTCTTCTCAACGATGCAGACACACAATTCGAGGTCGGCAACCTCGATGCCGCCATTGCGCTTGCGCTCAAAGGGCTGGAAGCTACGGGTCTCGGAGGAGATTTTGAGCTGCGCGCTCTCAACTTGCTTGGTACCCTTCTCGTCGAATCGGGAGAAATCGAAGAAGGCCGCAGCTACTTTGAGCGAGCGGTGAGTCTTGACGAAGATGGCATGACAGACGAAAAGGTTGGCGGCGGGCCGGAAAAGTTCCTCGTCTTGGCGCAGCTGAGCGAGGAGGGCGGACATGATACAGTCACTTGGTTCGAGAGAGGCGCATCTACCTTGAGGAAGCAGATTCAAATTTTGACCGATCTACCAAGTCGGACGCCAGAACAGCAGGCAGAATTGGATGAGAAGCAGCAGAAGCTTGGAGGCGTGCTTTGCGCCGTTGCAGAAGTATATATGACCGATTTGTCGTGGGAGGACGATGCGGAGCAGCGATGCGAGTCCCTCATCACGGAAGCTATGCTGCTTGCGCCTGACTCCCCTGAGACATGGCAGACAGTCGCCAACGTGCGCATTTCGCAAGAGCGCGTTGACGAGGCCAAAAAGGCCCTTGAGCAAAGTCTACAACTTTGGCAGGACTTGCCTCCTGCGCATCCAGACATTCCTGCTTTTCCAACACGTGTTGCTCTAGCGCGGTTGCTGTTGGAGACAGGGATGGAAGAGGAAGCGCTGAAGGTCCTTGAGCGCCTGGTCTCAGACGATGATCAAAGTGTGGAATCATGGTATCTTGGCGGATGGTGCTTGTACATGTCGGGAGAGAAGCAGCGGGAGAATCAACCTCAGCAGAATGGAGACGACAAGGAGGCATGGAAATCCACCTGGTCAACGGCCCGAAAGTGGCTGGCTCAGTGCCTCAAGCTATATGCTATGCTTGACTACGAGGATGAGAGACTGGGAGAGCACGCTGTCGAGCTGTTCCAGACCATTAATAAAGAGCTAGGAGAGATGTCCGAGGGGGAGGAGGACAACTGGGACGCATCGGACGATGAGGACGAAGATGAAGATGGTGACGAGGGGATGGAGGGTTGAGAAGACGAGACAGTGAACCAACAGGAAATCTGGCAGGGCTGATGCGACGTGAACTTTCATTAGCATTGTGATGGCGTTCAGGCAGACCGTCATCAAGACGTCTTGGTTAAAATTAATGTTGTAGAAGATGGACAAACATCCTCTTTAGATGGTGGCATGCTTTCCTAATTGGCGATGTGCTCTATGGAGGTTGATATACCTAGCACACCATCCAGATGACGTCCCGAGGCGACTCGAGTTGGTTATCTATGTTCTTGATCCCTGCGTTTCATTCGCAAAATCAACCAGTAACCCACCAAAAAATTGTAGCCAAAATATTCCGGCATTCATTCCAGACTCCAAAGGAAATACATGTCCTCCGTTGTCTTTTCTTGCGGTTTGACCCTTGTCTCTACCCGTCATATCAGGCAGCTTTCACCGCAAGCTTCTCCACACCGTCCGTTGGCACGCCATCATCTTCTTCATCACCCTCCTCATCCGCATTGCCAGCCAGGCCTCTCTGCCACAGTTGCTTCCCCGTCAGCTTAACTGCTTCCTTGACCCTGGCCTTCTTCAACTCGGCCAATCTCTCCTCCTCCTCCCCCTTCTCCTTCTCCTGCATATCCTTGAAGAAACCTTCCCGCCACTTCAAGAATGTCTCTGGCGTAACCTGTGTGCCGTGGAACTTCTTGTTTTCTTCCCTCTCTGCAGTAAGAAGTGCCTCTTCCCGTGCTCTTGCAACGCTATCTTTGCGGTCTTGTATCATTTGCTCTGCGGCTTCTTTAATGGTGGACACGATGGAGAACACCATAGCCATGCCGAGATTTTCCTGGATGGTCTCCTCGACGCCGGAGAGGAGTTGGTCTCGGTCATCGCTGATATTGAAGTGTTCGTGTGCTGGGGCATTAGGTGCGCCGAGGAGGTCCAGATGGGGCGCTACATCGGGGTACTCGTCTGGGTAGCGTACTTGAAGGAGGAGTTGTGGTGCCGAGTCTTCGTCTTCATCGGGGACGTCCAGTTTGATTAATGTTTGGAATTCGGTCTCGGACAGATCTGGGGGCATCCGCGCGCGATCAGTTTCTGGTAAAGCCAGAAGGGCATCTTACTATTGAGACACGATGGCTGAGGGTATACCTGTGATTTCTTCGGTAAAGATGGATTCAAGGACCTCGCGCTCCTCTACTTGTTCCTCACGACCCATGGCGATGAGGAGTTTGGGAGCTTCAAGCGAGCCTCGAGATTCAATGGTAGTGATATCTGGTTGGTACTCGAGATGCCAAGTTCTTTCGACAGCCACTGCCTCCCAGGGACACAGGCGGGGGACCCTGGATGCTCCATAGCGCGGTTCGCTGGTCTCGTTCAGGCAGGCTTGATGCACTCACTACTCACCGCCCGGCAGATTCTCGAAAATTTTGGGGATCTGACTAGGCGAAAGTTTGGTCGCAGGAATTTGGGGATTCAGGTTGTGCTGCTTTTACCACGACAACTTCCCAATTAGGATTTTAGACGCCGGACCACATTCTCAACATGGCTACAAAACCAATCACCGCTGGCAGCAAGAGAAAAGTGACCCCCAGCAGTAAAGGGATGTCCGATCCGAAGAAGGCTCGTCTGGAAAAGACTAAAACCCAGAGCGCCTCGACTGCGAGTGACGATGTTTCCGACTCTGACTCGGACGGAGGCGGAGTGCAGCTGAACGGCAATGACTCTGGAGACCCCAAAAAGGGTGGTTCAGGTGCCAATGGTCACACTTTTGATCGCAGTAAGATGACCAATGAACACAAAATGCAATTGCACCGTATGCTAATATAGAATCTGAAGCCGGGTTAACTTCAAGAGAATCACATGCGAAGCAGAAACAACTAGCACTGGAGCGTAAAGCTGCCAAGCCATTGGCCGAGGAAGTTCAGCGCACAAAGAAGATCTGGGAGAGATTGAGAAGGAAATCTCATGTGCCTAAAGAGGAACGACAACAGTTAGTCGAAGAGCTCTTTGGCATCGTCACCGGCCGCTGCAAAGATTTCGTACTCAAGCATGACGCGGTTCGAGCTGTCCAAACAGCTATCAAGTACGCCACTCCCGACCAAAGGAAGCAGATTGCTCGAGAACTAGAAGGCACCTATGCCCAACTCGCCGAAAGCAAGTATGCCAAGTTCTTGATAGGAAAACTGCTCGTCCATAATGATGACGAAATTCGAGATTTGGTTATACCTAACTTCTACGGCAAAGTTCGCAAACTCATCCACCACTCCGAGGCTTCATGGATCCTCGACGACATCTACCGAACGGTTGCTACCAGGGAACAGAAGGCTGTGATGCTGAGGGAATGGTACGGCCCGGAATTCAGTATCCGAGAGTTGACAAAGGACGCCAAGTCTACCGCAGATCTGAAAGAAATCTTGGCGGCCGAGCCGAGCAAGCGCGGCCCCATTATGAAGACCTTGTTAGAAATGGTTAACTCTCTTGTGCAGAAACGCATGTCGGGCTTCACTATGTTGCATGACGCCATGTTGCAATACTTCCTCAACACACAAACTGGCAGCGAGGAGTTTAATGAGTTTATCGAATTGGTTAAGGGAGATGAAGGTGGTGATTTGCTGAAGAACATGGCTTTCACGAAGTCTGGTGCCAAACTCTCCTGCCTTCTGTTGGCACATGGATCGGCCAAGGATCGAAAACAATATCTCAAGGTCTTCAAGGACACTTATGCCCTAATGTCTGGCGACGTTCATGGCCATACGGTCATCTTGGCGGCTTACGACGTCGTTGATGATACCAAGCTTACAGCGAAAACCATCTTCCCAGAACTTGTCGGAGAGAATGCAGACGAGACTACACAAAACATCATCGGCGCTGCCAACAATCCCTACGCCAGGACAACGTTGTTGTATCCGTTTGAGGGACTGTCCAAGTCTTTGTTCCCACCTAGTCACTCATTCGACGTTCAGATTCTGAAGGAGGTGCACGAGATTCGAAAAACAACAAGCAAGAAAGATGAGGATGTACGTCAACGGGAACTATCGGCTGCACTATCACCGCACCTGATACCGGCCATTGAAAAGGGCGCTCTTGATTTGGCATCTACTGCTTTTGGATGCCAGTTCATCACCAATGTTCTTCTGTCTGGGACCGGTGACAACAAGGCTGCAGCACTGGAAGCGATCGCAAGGTCTGCTGCTGGAGATCCCAAGGAAGAGCCTGCAGATGATGCCATGGCCCGACCTCACATCTCAGCTACGCCATTCGGCGGCCGCATGTTGAAATCTCTTATCCAGGGTGGCAGATATGATAAGGCGGCCAACAAAATCATCCCCACCGATCCGCCACTCAACTTCGCCGACATTCTGTACCCGGTAATCAAGGACTACATCATCGACTGGGCTACGGGCCCTAGCTCGTTCGTGGTTGTAGGCTTGGCCGAATCGAGCGCTTTCAGCGACTCTGAGAAGTTGAAGAAGACTTTAAAGAGGAACAAGGAAGTCTTGGAGAAGGCCGCTACAGAAATTACTCCAGAACAACAAGCTGCCAAAGAGGCCGGAGAGGAGAAGAAGGCAGAGAAAGGTGGGAAGAAGGGCAAAAAGAAGTCTGAGGCCCCTGTCGGAAACGCGGGTAGCAAGCTGTTACTTGAGAAGTTGTAAACTGGTCCGAGGCAAGGGTCTCTGTGTACATACATTCTTGTTGGGCATTGTCATCTGAAAAGCATACTCGGTAGCTATGAGCCGAGATTTGAGTTATACAATGGACGAATTGGCGTTTTCTTAGATACGGCGCTGTCTGCCTACCCGTCATACGTAAGTGAGAGTATACACAACCATCGATGAATGCCAAGTGTGAGATTAACGAAGTCAAAAGAAGACACTTTGGCTACGATGATCTGGAATACCTTTTTCGTCTTTGAGCATAATGCAGTAGCTCAAATGTTTTTAGTATTAGATGGACGATGTTTCACATTCTTGGGCACAACAAAACACATAAACGTGTATGGACACCGGGGTACATGGGCAGAAAAGACCAATACTCAAAGAAACAGTAATAGTACCAAGGTAGAGTCGGAGAGGCTGTTGCACTTGTTTTGCAGATAAAACGTGGTGTCACACCCTCATCCTCGATCCACTGTTTGCTTAGATCCGAAGAATGCATCGAGTGCCTTCTTTACGAGCATGATCCCAGGGCGGACAAACGCAGAAGCTGTTGCAGAACTCCCTTGGTTTGGGAGACTGTGGACTCGAAGTTAGGGCCATCGTGATGAGATGGACGTGAGGAAGCAACCTGTGTTCAACAGCGAATCTGGAAACGACAAGAGCAAATATCGGATAACCCTCTGGGACGACCACAGGATCACAATAGCCAAGAGGTTCCGTCAATGAGGACATGGCTTTGCCGAGCGCACCGCGAAGAAACGGCTTGTCGAGAAATCTCCCTGGCTGGCAAGTGACATTTGTGCCACAGCGCGGCCTGTTCACCTGTAGCCAGCCGTCCGACAGCCCCTTTTTTGCTTTCCACCCCGTTTCTGTCATTCCTCTGAACTTGTGGCATCAATCTTTTGCAGATTCTGGCTTTGGAAGCGGGGGTTGATTCACGTTCCGTGTTGGCTGTGAGGGGGGGGGGGACAAACGCACTCTTCACTGCTCCTCTCACGCACATGGGGATCAAGAGCAAGGCAGCCGATATTGACACGCCTCTCGATCGTCTATCCATCTTTTCTACTGTCCTCGTTTTCGTATTCACTTAGCCTCATGCAGGCTCAACATGACGCCGACGGAGTATCCCTCTGTCCTCTAGGCTGCCACAGCAACTTTCCGAGCTGTTGCCCCGTGAGCCCTTGTTCTTTGGGAGAATGTCCGTCCTCTTCCATGCCTCAACTAGCGCCGGCAGATTCGACAATCTTGAATTCTGCCTCTCCCTTGATGACGACGATGACGAGCGCCGAGTCTGCACCGTCTTCTCCTCCGCCTTTTCCTTCTCCGACGTTGACGACAAGGACTGATTCCGGTGTCACGCACACTGTTCCCAACAACTCTGTCGTTACGATTACGAAACATACCGTCGTATTCTCAGAAGCACCGTCATCGACTGAGTCTTCAACAGGAGATATCAGCACAGCGGCGCCTTCCTCGTCGACTATCTGCTCGACGTGTTTCCCCGTTTCAACAACCACTTCATCTGCGTCGCCTGAGCCCAGCGCAGGTGGAGGGTTATCATCTGGAGCTATAGCGGGAGCAGCAACAGGTGGGGCGGTCATCCTCATGATCATCATGATTCTAATTTTCGTCTCGAGACGTCGGAGGAATCAACGATGCAGTCATGATGTGAGTGAGACGGAGACACTTGGAGGCGAGTCGAATGCGAACGCGTTTGAGAAATCCAATCCTTCTCAGAGTATGCATGCGCATTCTGATGGCGACCCGTTTGCTCCGTTTGGAGGTAGGTGGCTTTGTTTCCTTTATTTCCCACCGTCACTTTTATTCCATTTCCCTAGTCGGAGAGGTCAATTTGTTGAGCCTGGGGGGGGAGGAAATCCGGGAAACTGCTAATACTTGCCTGTAGGTCGAGTTGATCAGCCGGAACAAATCAATCGTCCGCCAAGCCAGGCATTCGAGATGGACGGGACGGGAATAGCTGCTGTTGAACTACCAGCTATAAGCATCTCTGAGGCCCCAAATATCACTGTGAAGACATCTCACGATGTTTCACCGACAAGCCCTACTGCTACTGATCCTGCTGCGACTCTTGCTTCCCTCGTCAGTTCACAGGGGAAGGTATCGTATGTCAATCAGTGGAACCACTATAAAGCTATGGCAAGCGGTGGCGATATTGAGCATCAAACTGGTGCTTGAGCTGCATGTTCCACGTTGTGGTCGTGATATTGAGTAGAACTCTTCCCGGGGGGGGGGTAGACTAAGTGCGTGAGGATAGACATGATATACAGCTAGACCGAGGAATGAAATGAAGGCATCGTGGCTTCGATGGAGATTTGAGGCGCGCCACTTGAAATTGAGCGTCGCTGTAAACGAGTTCTCATTTCTATCAAAGGAATGGAGCACAGGGAGCCCCGTACAGCACCAGCCGATACAGAGCACCCATGGCTTCAAATATTGACTCAAGTGCTCCGTACCCAATGTGGAATTGAATTGGTCCACATTATCCCCAAGTCCGCTGGCCCCTTTCGCCTACCGGTAAAGCTCCAGCTTCCCCGCACAGAGCATAACTCCAAGTGGTTTGTACCTCGGTTGCTGTTGCCCTTCATGCCAGTGGCAAGTGCAGAAGCTCCTACATGGATGGTTCAATCCGGCTGTGAGATGAAGTTCTTGAATCGATTTAAGACGTCAACCTCCATTCTCACCCCAGATCCACTGCTGTCCTTGGTTCTTCACGTCGGCGTTCCCAATTAATCGCCTTCTCCTGCAAGAAAACAGCACTGGCCATTTTTGGGCCAAAAGAGGTTGCTTCTGGTATACATCTTGAGAGAGCAACGGCCAACCAGGTATTGATTGCCCAGGTACTCTATTTACAAGACACATATCAGCGTGCTACTCGGAATCGACAAAGGAGCATCATCAGCTTCTCGGTCCGGAAACGCGGCGCAATCAGCCGTTATGCCCATGCACCAAGGCTTCATCCCCCGCGAGGGATTCAGCTTCGAGGTCATTCTCAAGCTCCTTCGCAGAACCGCGCTCAACCCGTCGCTTCTCCTGCCCCTTGTCCTACTCGCGCGATACTCCAAGAAGGGGCAGGACTGGTCCATCTTGCACCCCAGGGCAGCTCGACGGCTGCGTATTCTATTCTATCTCTCCCTCATTAGACGTCTGAGCGCATGGTACTCTGACAGAATGCAAAACAACTGGCTCAACGACAAGTACGTCTGGTCCAAAGAGATCGTGGTCGTCACGGGCGGCGCAGCTGGCATTGGCGCTGCCATGGTCCGATGCTTCGCCGAGAAGGGCATCACTGTTGTCGTGCTGGACATACAGCCAATGACTATCAAGACTTGTACGTCGCCGCTATTCTCGTCCTCTTCTACCGTCTTCTCCGCCGTGATACAAAGTGTCATCGTTCAATACTGACCAACATACCAAACGCAGCCTCAAGAGTCCATTACTACCAATGCGATCTTAGATTGCCGGAATCAGTAAATTCCGTAGCGGAGCGAGTTCGAGCTGAAGTCGGCCACCCGACTATCCTCATCCACAATGCTGGAGTCGCCCGAGGGAAAACCATCATCGAGGCCGAGCCCGCAGATGTCCGATTCACCTTCGACGTAAATGCGCTAGCTCATTATTGGGTTACCAAGGCTTTCTTGGGTAACATGATTGCCGAGAACCACGGAATGATTGTTACAGTATCGTCGCTCGCTGCATGGGTTTCGCTTCCCAACATGGTAGACTATGGAGCTTCTAAGGCGTCTGCGTTGGCATTCCATGAGGGCCTTGGCGCAGAGCTCAAATTTCGCTATAATGCCCCCAAGGTGCGAACTGTTGCCGTTCATGTGGGCCACACCCAAACTGCTCTGTTCGCTGGTTTCAAACACGACCACGGCTTGCTCGTGCCGTCGCTTCATCCGGACAGCGTGGGAGAAGCAGTGATTAAACAGGTCCTCACTGGACGGAGCGGCACTGTTACTCTTCCAGAGGCAGCCTCCATTCTTTCTTGGGTAAGGGCCCTACCAGAATGGCATGGCATTATTGTGCGATCCACGTTGCAAGGCGCCATGAAGAACTGGTCAGGCAGACAGGTCGTGCAGGATGTTGGCGCGCTATATCAAGGCGCCGTCAGCCAAAATACCGAGCCAAGCGAGAGTACCGTTTTGGTGTCAGTAGAATAGGACCTGAGCTGTTGCATAATCGAGGGGCGGGATTTCATCAAACCCAGGGGCTCGAGATAAAATGGGAGGAGTCGAACATGGGGCAAGGCAGGCATGCACAGCAAAATTGATGCAAGCCGATACGCCCGGGTAATCTGAGGACAAGCGTCGCCATTTGTCATGTACACAAGAATTAATATAAGTGGCTAGATTATGTATGGGGTTCTTTTTTGGTGCTGGCTATCTACAACACTTGCAGTAATATTGTTTCTCAGGCGACAAATGGTAACACACGTTCGGATGAGGATAGCGCCGGTCGGGCGCTCGTGCGACCTGACCTTTTGTTGACCGGGGCAGTCGCATGGTTACATACAGGAAGAGGTTGACTATCGAAACCAAGGCTTTTCGGGTGGCCTGATCGATATGCAGGCGCACGAGGCCGCGGTTCTGCCCTCACGATTCGCGCGATACGCAGAGACTCGCACTCGCATGCCAACTTCGCTGCGATCCGACATCAAGTGATGAGCCCCGGAGAATACATGCGTTCGTCTTTGGTATATGCTCGTAAAGAGATGACGCGTGTGTGCCGAATGTTGCTTTCCCATGGCTGGAAAAAATATCCCTCCTGTGACAGAAGGTGGATGCGACGACGGAATAGCGTAACCTCTCATCAACTTGATGACTGGTGTGGATGACTCCGCAACTTTGAGACGATGTTGGAGCATAAGGCTCGTTGTGATGTTGTACTCCGTACACGGGCAAAAGTCTATGTACATACCTAGGTATGTAAGCAGGCGGGACCGCATGAGAATTGACTGGTGTGGCAGCTCAATATCAACTTGCAGGAGGAGGTAGGTAAGGAATGTCAAATTACACGAGCCCGCAGGCATACAAATACACGTCAACGCATACTGCAGACGGACGCGGGTGACCGTGTAATTTAACTGCCACGTGGGCAGGGCGCACGACACCAGACTTCGGTGCTTTCAAGTCCCAGCTTCTCTCGTCGAAATCGGTACAGGATTTCAAACCAACTATCTGTACGGAGTGTATACGCACGCTTCGATGACTGTTTCCGCATAGTACCGCTTGTGTTCTCTTGTGTTCTCTTGGGCTCAAATGATAGAGCCGTAACGACAGGCGATGTGACTCCGACTTGATCCAAGGCCAAGGCATGTTTTGAACAACACAGCTATGCGGCACTGCTTCCTCCCACCCTGATATAAGACCATAAACGTATGCAAGGCGGTATTGATTGATAAGAACTTGAACATGAGCTCTTCCGTTCGGACTTGGGGTTACGGGATATTTTTTGATTCGTGCCTTATTCATGGTTGTTACGTCCAAGTATACGATAGAAGAGAGATGAAAGCGGAACTACAAAATGACGCTTCATCAAATTACCGCGGAAGCGGAGTGAACAAAGTTGTGGGTACGATCTTCAGCGATTCACAGAAACTTGTTGTGCTCTTGGCGCTTCATGTAAAATGAATGAAACTTTAATGCTGCTATCAGGATGGCAACTTTGTGAACACTTGCGCTCCTGTCTTTGCGACTTCTTAAGACGCTGACACGACCAAGACCAATGTGTCGCCATGTCAAAGTGTATCGGAAGCACAGATGCTGACAAGACACATGATTGAGCAATGTAGGCAAGCGCATTAAATGCTCTTATAGACGGTTATGATGTAGAGGAATTGCAATTGGAGGTGGTCTTCCCGGGAAAATTTCAAAGCTTCAACGGTGCTGTCCAGCGGGTTCAAGTCGACCAGCTCAATCTAGATAGTTGGCTCAAAAATCGGGCAAAGAAAGAAAGAAAGAAAGAAAGAAAGAGTCGGGCGATGAACAAGAGAGTCATTCTTAGCGAAGAAGAAGAACAGTAAGAGGCTTGGAACAAGTATGGCTTGAGGTAGATGCAGGTGTCAAGTCGAAGAACTTGATTTATGCTCCACGACCAAATAACTGGAAGCCGGTCAGGTTCAAAGGCAAAGAAATGGACCTGATCTGGGCAATGGCCCTGGTCCAGGAAACTGTGGTCGCGTGGCCTGTACGAGGAACACGGCAGTTTGGCGGTGTAACGATGTAAGTTCTTCTCCTTTGCAAAGCAGAGCACTGAGAATCAGCGCCATCGATTGTAAGCTTTAACGGTTTTGCCAGAATAGAGAAACCTATGAACTGCATAGCTGGCCCGACATAGTGCAAGAGGGTGCAGGGTGCGATCCGCCGGCCAGTACGGCCAGAAATCATATGTCACGGTCGGCGGACAGCAGTTTGCCGTGGACAGATGGATCGTGATGAATTGTCAAAAGTCGAAGATAATCCTGGGGGTGGAGAAGTGGCTGCTGGCTGAGGCCCTATCGAACGGCTCTGGCCCTGACTTGGTCAGCAAGGCGATTTTGATCGGATGACATGATGCGAGGTTTCCGTTGTAACTATCCGTAATTGTAATTGATTGAGTGACATGACTGGTTGGCGGGGGACTGCGCTTACTGTGAGACAACAACAACAACAACAACAACAACAACAACAACGACAACGACAACGACGACGACGACGACGACGACAACAGGGCCCCGACATGGCCCCTACACGCGCTCGAGTGATAATTATGAATGCAGTGGGAGTAGTGGAGGCTGCGAGGCGAGTGTCAAAGGAGGGCCCGGCAGTCCCAAACAAGACTCCACGGCACTCCAAGGCAGGTGCAAGAGGTACGTGCGAGAAACAGCGAGGCGCTAACGGCGGAGCCCCACCGACCTTGCCCGTCAAGATCAGCCCATTTTTGCTGCACAACTTCCTCAACGCCAGTCAGCACACCATCATGTCATGCCACTTTTGGCATTGCGGTGTCGACGACGAGATAGTCAACTGGTGCCAGCTGGTGCCAGCTGGTCTGTGGTGAGTCTGTGGTGAGTCTGTGGTGAATCTGTGGTGAATCTGCGGTGCGGCGACTGTTCAGTTCAGACATCCGAGAACCAGAGATCCGAGGAAGCGCCAGGGCCGTGGATGGCATCCGACCAGGTCGCTTCACCCAAGTTAGCACACACAAATTATTTATTTATTTATTGGACAGTCCTCCGTAAACTCTCGGGGTCCCTCAGCCATGACTCCACGTTTGTCCGAACGGGTAGCCGCTCCTGCCAGTTGACAGCTTCTCTGTCTTCCGAGTCTACATTGACCCGGGTATACCTACCTAGGTAGGTAGGCACCTAGTTCACCCTGGTCTCCTGGTCTCCTGGTAACGGAAAGTATTTCCTACCTTACCTTGCTCCAGCTCGAGAAATCTGGCATTGTCGCCAGCATAAGTTGGGCTATCTTCCGTACGAGCTTCCCTCTTGCCTATGCGTGGGGTGTGTCTTGCAATCCCCCCATTCTGTCGGGTTCATATGAGCGCTTGCCGGCCCACCTCAGCTTTCATCAATCTCTCTGGCCTTGTGGGTTCGGGGTCTGATATTTCAGTGGCCCGACACGACGGCTCATGAGGAGCAGCGTGGTCTGAGGCAAAATCTCGTGGGACCTTTGTCCTCTTTGCGCTCATAAACCCCGTCATTGAACATTGAACGATACACCTCTCAACAACAAAACAAGAAGTTCATGTACAGCACGCATATCGCACCATCATACAACCATTCTTGCGGTTGCCGAGAAGTCACCGACAGTGAATCACTATCCAAATAGTAAAAGTCAGGCAGACACGATTTTTCGTTGATAGGTATTCTTTGCGGAAGAGGTTAGAATCTATTCGTCGGCTTCTTTTGCGATATGGCTCCTGGTATTCTTTCCAGCCCACAGCAGACCACTGACACTACGCCTACTCCCACACCCATGGAGGTCGAGAACGACGTGGAAAGGCGCCTGGAAGCTGTAGAAGAAGGTGCTGACGATATCACAATTGCCGATCTCTCTCAGTTGCGCAGCTTTCCGGAGTCGCCCTCAGAATGTCAAGTATGTGTTGTCGGCGGCGGGCCCGCAGGCCTGATGATGGCTGCGACACTCACCAGATTTGGTATCAATGTGGAAGTGGTTGACGACAGAGCAGATCAAACTCCAGTAGGAAGGTAAGAACTTGAATCTGGTCCTCGTCCTGCATAGCACAACCCCCCTCCCCCAGCCAATATGTTTATATATACGCAACCAGGAGGCTGATCTTCACAATCTGCAGGGCCGATGGCTTACAGCCCAAAACTATTGAGACGTTCAGGCAGTTACGACTGGCTGACACGCTTCTTCAACGAGGAGTGCGTGTCTATGACATTTCTTTTTGGCGTAGTACGCGAGAAGAGCCTCTTCACAGACTAGGACGAGAGATTCATTACCCCCCTGTAATCGATGTTTTGGATCCTTATATCTTACTCGTTCATCAAGGTATAGTAGAGAGCTTGTTTATTGACGACATGGCAAAAAGAGGCAAGACTGTCAGACGGAATACAGCCTTCGAATCTTTTGATTACATGGACAAGACTGGACGATTGCAAGTAAACTGCAGAACGAATGTGACTCAAGATAAGAAGACATATGTAACACAATATCTTGTCGGCTGTAAGTGGTCGGGCCCTTTTCATCAATTACCTCGGAGACCTCAATTTATGTCAAAAAATTACTTACATGTAAACGCAGGCGATGGAGCTCACTCCAAAGTGCGCAAGAGTATCCCAGATGCGGCGGCGATGGGCATGTCACAAGCCTCTATATGGGGTGTGTTGGACGGAGAACTCATCACTGATTTCCCCGATATCTGGTCAAAAACTTTAGTGTACTCGGAGGAGCATGGGTCAATTCTCATAATTCCTCGGGAAAGAAACATGACCAGATTCTACATTGAACTGAAGACGTGGCTTTCTGAGGATCGTCGCCAGCTCGGGCAAGCCTTCGTCATGGAACAAGCTAGGAAGATCATGGCTCCCTTCTCCGTGGATTGGAAATATATTGAGTGGTTTGGACGGTATCAAGTGGGCCAGCGGGTGGCCAGTCGGTTCTCAGATGCCCACACCAAAGTGTTCTTGGCTGGTGACGCCAGTCACACTCATTCGCCAAAAGCTGCTCAGGGAATGAATACTTCCATGCATGACTCTTGGAATCTCTCATGGAAACTCAACCTGGACGTGCGGGGACTTGCCAAGCCTGTAGTATTAGAGAGCTACGGAGACGAGCGACGCAAGATTGCCCTCGATCTGGTCAACTTTGACTATGAGCATGCAAATAAGATTGCGGGTGGTGATGCGGTGGCACTGGCCAAGAATTTCAAAGCCAATGTCCGCTTCATATCAGGCATCGGGGCAGAATACTCCAACAGCCCCATCAACCGTGCCGAACCTGACAACTTCGCGATGCCCTCTGGCGATGCCCGCCCTGGATGCCTGCTGCCGCCAGCAAAAGTTACTCGATACATCGACTCAAACCCAGTAGACATTCAGCTCGATATCCCCATGCTGGGACAGTTCCGCATCTTTTTGCTCATGTGGGATGTTCAGCAAGCAGCGCCGTTCTTAACAACTTTCTGTCGAGCCGTCGCCGACAACTCATCCTTTGTCAGCCAACTCTCAGCGGCTGCCAACAAGTCGTACGCGGCACAACCCAGGAAGGGTTCGGCCGAAGATGTCTACATCAGGCCAGAGAGATACACAGCTGTCAGCCATCTTTTCACCTTTGGTCTTATAAGTAAGTGTCATCTCTTATGCCGTACTGTCCCAAGTCCACTGCGTCTCTATCATTGAGCTTGGCCGATGTGGGAATCGTACAAGGACACTAACATGATACTAGCCACGATGCCCAAGGCAGAAATGGAGATTTCTGACTTGCCAGCCATGTTGCAAGACAGCCGCTGGTCGCTGTACCTAGACAATATTCCCGAGCAGGACACACGAGGGGCTTTGTGCACAGACAAGTGGCTAGGCAGCCTCGAGCCCGGTGATGTGGCCATTGTGAACGTGCGACCAGATGGCTATGTAGGTTCCGTCGGGCGATGGGACTCGAGTGATGACGACGCTGGCGAGAAGGCTGCGCAGTGGCTCGACGACTACTACAGTGGATTCCTGCAGGTTCCTCCGCAGTGATGCACGGTTGCAGGACAAGACGTCTTGTGGAGGAAAGAAAATCACGACTCCATGCCATCATGTATGTATATACGAAAAGTGTCTGATGCGATGTATTTCTTCGGCAAGAACTTGATGTCTTGAGGTTTCATGAGCATGGCAAGGCGTTTTCATCGTTTTGGTAAGATATAGTCGCACTTTACCCATCTCCAGCGGTGTTGTTGCACTATGCATTGTCCTCGTCATGTTTTACGCTGGAGGTAGTGTTCTACGCGCTCATCCTAGCTAAGAATGCCCAATCCGCTCCTGATGTACAATGCGTCATATCTATCGTGGTTTTATACAAGAACGCAATCGGCACATCTGTCCGAGCGCTTAAATGGACCTGCCCCTTGTTCGTACTCCCATAACGTCACCATGTTCCACTGAAAAACATGACACCTGGTGCAACGGCTCAAAACTTCAGGATGGTGATCCGCCCAACCATGTCCTCACCCACCACCCATCGTTCGTCTCCGCAAATGTACCCTTTGCCCATAACCTCGTCCCACAGTCCGTCTTCAAACTGGATCTCTTCCCCACCCGGACCCTGTATGCTCTGTCTCTTAGGTCCTGCTTTCCAAGGGAGGTTTAATCTGATTTTCGATCCGTCTGTTATGTTGGAGGAAGAAGTTATGCTGAGCGCGCCGCTCCTTGTATGAGAGGGCCCAATGCCCTCGACTCGTAGTCGCGGCCGAGTGTGAACGGACAGAGTCTCCATCATGAATCATGAAGCAATGACGGGCTGTGATGCGCACTCCCGAATGGATGTCGCGGGCTTCCGAGACAGTCAGGTATGGGAAATCATCGTGGCGCCAGCAGGGCGCTATCCCAGGCCAGTCGGTGACGGAGAATTGCCTTTGTCGTCTTGCACAGAAGGAGAAGCCGAGGGGGTCGGCAGAAGCAGAGCTGTCACCGCACTGATCTCGCCAGAGAGGACCGTCACCGATGAGGGGAATGCCCGTCGATGCGACACAGTGCTGCCGTGGAGGGTTCTGCGAACTATGTGGTCCAGCGCACCAGCGATGCTCTTCCTTGAGGAAGAAGACGTGTCCGCAAGGGGGGTTGTTCCTTTCGTCCGAGGCCTCGTTGTCAAGGGCGAGGCCTCGCAAGCATGGCGTGTCACTCTGTCGAATGCCCCAGCTTGATAACTCGCGGTTAATCATGCGTCGTATAATTCGAGGACCACACTGTCGTGGTGGCGGAGAAGAATAATCAGGAGCATGTATCCCCGTCGGGCTGAGAGAAGGTCGGTAATCACACGGTTGACCAATCCCCCAGATGATGAGACGCTCAAGGGGCTCGTCTTCACCCCAGGGGGAGCGGATGGGTTGCCATATGTAGACGACGTAGTGTGTGCGATTGTGGGTGGAAAAGAAGCGATTTTGGTGGCTGAGAGATAAGCCCAGGCAGTGAATCTTCCATTCGGAACGGTAGGTGATGCTCCATGAGGACGATGAGGGCGACGGAAATGGAAGGTATCCCATCCGTGAGGGAACGATGCCATCCCACGAGCGTGATACGTCGAAGGCGGTAGCGAAGTGGCGATGGGTTATTTCACCTTCGTTCATTGAGTGGTGGCCTTCCTCCTCGCACCACTCGAATATGAGAATACCATGGCTGAGGCGCACCCTCCGGATCACTTTGCCCACTGAATCGAATGGTATGGAGATGTCTGCTCCTGTCGCCAGATCCCTCAGACGATAGCCGACCCGTGGGCCCTCGTCGGCCTCGTCCAAATCATCAGCAGGGTACACGAGCGCCCCTTCAGGAGACGAGAACGTCCAGACGGTGTCCGGGTAATGGAAAGCGGCTGTGTGGTCGTCCAGTCGCAGGTATCTATCCCAGGGAGCAACGCCCTGCAAGGCAGGGCTGTTGGAAACAGTCACTTTTCCCACCTCCCAGGGCGTTGCATTTCCAAGGTGGACGTAGCGCCGAACCAGGTTGGCATATGCACAAGCCCAGTCAGCTTGCTCCAATGCCGCATGGTCACCATCGCGCAGACATCCACGGAGGATGCGGCCCTCCAGCGACCGCGGAAAGTGAAGCGAGATGAGGCTAATGGACACGTCGCTCTGGGTGAGGGCGTGGCGGAAGTCGCGCGAGATGCGGCGGGTGGAGAAGGGTTTCGACGGCGGTCAGCTGAGACACAATCTTCAAAAAGATGTCATGAGGAAGATCGGTCAAGGCCATGTTGGGGGGCATGATAATGAGTCATGTTGCTTGCAAGCGGATGTGTTTAAGCCTGTGCCTATGAGAGTGAGAGTGAGTGTGAGTGTGAGTGTGAGTGAGTGGGAGGGTGCTTGCGGTGGATGTAAGTGAGGCAAGTGAGGCAAGTATGAGTGAGACTGGGATCGCGTGGGCCGCTTGAACTTGCTGTAGAGACGGCGACTTGGGACGGCAATCCACGAGCTCATGGCTACGACGGTATCATGCGTAATGTAGGTATGCATCACATTCGAACTTCCAGTAAGTACTTACCTTGGGTACCGAAGGCAACCTCTTTCCGGCCTGAGGCGGCGTATCACTCCATGTAGTACACAAAGAAGAAGAAGAGGAGGAGGAGGAAGAAGAGGAAGAAGAGGAAGAGAGGCGTCTGTCCTACAGGGCACCTGCTCGGTCCAGACTTCAAAAGTACGCAAAACAGCCACTGCGAACCACTATAATTCCCGGTCGATATACCTCGTACAACTAAAAGTATTCTCCATCTCCATCTCCATCTCAGCAAGCTCCGAATTCCATGAGTATTTGCAGTTATTATCACTTTGACGTGGCTTTCGATGTGAGGCCAAGTGTGCCTTCTCGGAGGCTCTTGATTACCTAGGTAGCCAACACTATTTCTGGAATTCATCTTGTGGCAATAGCAGTAAGCGCTTACACATATGCTATGGAGGAAAACACACAAATATGCGCGCACAAAGCACAACGAAAATCATTACTTCGTACCGAGGTAATTCGATGCAGTTCCGATGGCACATTCCGCATTATTCGTGGCGTGGTTCAGGCATCAGGCCGTACCAGTACATCCACCACATCGACGCTCGGAGCTTTTGACGCACGCTGTACCTTCAACTTCCGCAACATGACATTGACCTCCCCGTCCCCGCTCCAACCTCAATTTGAAAAAATCTCCCATCTCCGTTATCCACCACCAATATCCGGAGCAGCGACATGGCCGAGTGAGAACAGTCCTGATCCTTCACTGCAATGTAGGCATGTGCACGGCAGCCTTCTTGGCAACAGCATCCTGGCTCTGCCACAGGGCGGTAACAGTCTTGAGCTGTGTGTAAAAGTTGATTCCAGGCTTACCGTAGAAAGTGTTAGCACCGCCACCAGCGATGCTCTTCTTGTTGCCGGTGAAGGAGAACATGGGTAACGGCACGGGGATGGGTACATTGATTCCAACCTGGCCAGACTCAATGTTGCGACGGAACGTCTCAGCTGTAGAGCCAGAGCGGGTGAAGATGGCAACGCCGTTGCCATACTCGTTTTTGTTGATCAACTCGATGGCATCGTCAATCGTTTCGACATTCAGGCACACCAAGACGGGGCCAAAGATCTCCTGCTTGTAGCATGCCATATCAGGAGTGACGTTGGAAATAATGGTCGGGCCGACGAAGTTGCCGTTGGGGTACTTGGGATTAGTATACTGGCGGCCGTCCAGAAGAATGGTAGCGCCATCCTTCTCGGCGCTGTCAATAAGACCAACGATACGCTCCTTGCTCTGGGGAGAAATGACGGGGCCCAGGTCGGCACCCTCCTCAAAGCCACCGTCAACCTTGAGCTTCTTGGCGCTCTCAGCAACCTCAGAGAGCCACTCCTTGGTCTCGCCAACCATGACGAGAGTGCTCAGAGCCATGCAGCGTTGGCCGGCGGCTCCAAAAGCAGCACCGACAACGCTATTGATGAAGTGGTTCTTGTTGCAGTCGGGCAAGACAGCGGCGTGATTCTTGGCTCCGAGATTGGCCTGAACACGCTTGCCGTTAGCTGAACCGCGACTGAAGATATACTCACCGGCCTTGTTGCCACCAACAAAGCTGATGGCTTTGATAGCAGGCTCGTCAAGAATGAAATCGACAGTCTTGTGGGCACCGTGGATAATGTTGACGACACCGCCGGGAAATCCTGCCTTCTGCACGAGCTCGGCAAGGATCATGGCAGCACCGGGGTCTCGCTCAGAGGGCTTCAAGATCAAGGTGTTCCCAGTTATAGTGGCAATGGGGATACACCAGAGAGGAATCATGGCAGGGAAATCTACCAGTGGCATTAGTCAGAGAACCGTCACAAGGAGTGAGAGAAACTCACTGAAAGGGCAGATGGCAGCAGTAACACCCAATGGCTCGCGGTACGTGCGCGTCTCCATGTCCTTGGCCACCTCGAGAACTTCACCCTTGAGCAACTCCGGGGCAGCAACTGCAGCCTCAGCCACCTGCAGGCCCCGCAGGACATCGCCCTTGGCATCAGCAAAGGTCTTTCCCTGCTCCAGCGTAATGCTAGCAGCCAGCCTGTCCCAATTGTCCTTGATGAGCTGGACAAAGCGGAACATGATCTGCTGACGAGCCAGGACGGTCGTGTTCTTCCAAGACTTGAAGGCCTTCTCAGCAGAAGCAACAGCGGCCTTCATCTCCTCCTCCGTCATCTGAGGCACGCGAGTTACTAGGTTATTTGTGGCAGGATCGGGCAGATCAATAAACTTGTCTGTCTTGGAGCTGACGAATTTGTTGTCGATAAAGTACGGGGTATCTTCAACCGTCTGGATCTTCTCGTGTGATTTGGGATAGCTGGTTGTCGTTGAGGCCATGGCGGCAACAGGCTCGAGCTGCTGAGCCGTGGCATGTATTCTTCTGGAGGCTACCGCCGCCGCCGAACCGTCGGGAGCCATCTTGGAGGCGGTGATGGAGCAACGTGGAGCGGCCGAAGTCACTGGAGACCAGGTGACGCTGGCAGAGACGCTTCGTGAGATGAGCCGCCGCATGGTTGACAAAGAGAGGAGAAGGAGAAACAAGACGCTGCTGGCGAATGCAGCAGGTCAGAAAGCTTGCACGTACTGGACAAGTGGACAGACAGAGAGGTCCCCTTCAGCTTCTTGAACTTCCCGGAGAGACGTTGTCGTCCGCCTTCTTAAGACTGCAGCTATGCTATCAGCGGCTGTGAAGAAGTGAAGGGGGCGGGCCAGTTGCCAGTTGACCCTCTTGACTCGTCGGGGCTCGCGCCGTTTTTACGTACGAGACGACGGCTCAGCTACGCCTGTGTTCTGTTCTGGCTCTCAAACAGCTCCCCAAGCTCTCCAAGCCAATAGTGGCACCCCCCACGGCGGGGAACTGGGAAGTTGTTACGGAACAAGAACAACGGGTGTCCAGCCTGATTCGTCCATTGGCCCGATGCCGCTGCAATCTGTCATGGAATGTGGAATGCCGATTCCCTCCCGAAGCCACCCACGGCCCTCCGACCTGTGGCCAATCCTCGATCTGGTTGGTGCATGATGGTTACATGGTGGGACTGCACATGGTTCTTGGTGAGGACTCCTGCATTGAGACTCATCCGTAAACCGGCTCTCAATTAGAAACCCGGGCAAATAGGTCCTATGTCGAGAATCCATCCATCATGTTGAGATTGTCGTGAAAAGCTGCAAGATCTGGGCGTGGCTGAACGGCGGCTTTCCACTCTCAGCCTCTTCTTTATTTACTGGCTGATACGAGCCTTGTTGCACTACACAGGAGGACAATTACAGCTCGTCAACATTCCTAAGCAATTATAATTACGCGCGAGATCCCACGAGTTTTAACGATTAAATCAATTCTGTGTTTGCCTGCTACTTGTTGTACATGGCAAGAGTAGGTCCAAGGCATGGAAATTCCCATCTAGATACAGGCTACGCCATGTTGTTAAACCCGTCAATCGCTCGCATGAGTCGTGAGAACGTAACAAGATAACTTGTCTCCGACGAAAGAACCCTGTGAGCAAAAGGACATAAAACACAATCGAGAAGCAATTAAGCAGTCGTCTTTCTCTGAGCCATATTACTCCACCTACTCGTCAACTCCTATTCCAGAATCGATGCAGCCCACAGCAGATACCCTTGTCTGCACACCACTATCCGTTCTTACTTCACCAGACCCTCTTCCTGCTGGAGAAACTAGGACTGGCTGCGAGTGGTACGCTTGGTGGCCTCGCCCTTAGCCTTCTCAGCTCCAGTAGCGGCAGCCTCGGCAGCCTGGTCTTTTACCTCCTTGGCCTTGTCCTTGACCTCCTTGGCCTTGGCGGCGGCAGTATCCTTGACAGCTGGGGAAGATCCACCAAGGCCAATAAGACCGACGATGATGGCAACCAAAGTAACAGCAATAGCGGCAAAACCACCTGCGACTTCGGGAACAAACCGGATGGCCTGCATCGGGTCGTTCTTGGCAATGGTCAGGAAAAGATCCGTCTTCTCCTTGATGTAGTGAACAGGGTTATCGAGGAATTTCAGGTCAGAAGGCGATGCGGGCTTATCCTCTTCTTTGGGCTGGTCAGCCTCATACAAGGCCATCTCAACAGGGTGCTTGAGCTTGAATGTCTCAGCCGCCAACTTGTCAGCATCCTCAATGGAGTGGCCGATGTAGATGTTGTCGAAGAGGATGTCGTTCTGCATGGTCCAGATCTCGAAACCAATCTGTTCAAATAACGTCAATAACTCGTTCTTCGGGATAGCTCTCACAGAAAGTTGGACTTACAGCGCCCATCGGCTCAAAGTTGGAGGGAGACTTGTCCTCAAAGTAATCCGGGTTTTTAATCTTGCGGGGAGCCCAGGGTCCCTTGTAGGCAGGATTGTCGATGTAAGGAGCGCTCCACTTGCCCTTGTAGTCAGGGTTGTTCTTCATGGGCTTAGTCCAGGGACCGCAACCAGAAACATCGGCACACTTGGGGTTGGAAACAGTGGGGGGGACCCAGTCGCCATCCTCCTCATCATCCCAATCCTCAGGCTTCTGAGCCTCAGGGTCAGGAACAGTGGTGGGCTCATTCTCAAGCCAGTCCTCAGGCATAGTGGCCTCATCGTCAACAATCTCAAAGGGAGCGTCCTCATCCCAGTCTTCAGGCTTCTTTGCCTCAGGGTCGGGGATTCGGGCCTCATCAACCCAGGTATCAGGCTTGGAGTCCTTGGGGTCGTCAATTTCAGCGGGGGGGTTGACAGCAGGGCTAAAGTCCTCGAGGAGGGAGCCAGTCTTGACCTCTTCACCGTTCTGCCTGATGGCATAGGTGTTGTTGGGGTGGACAATCAAGGTATAGAGCTCAGTTGTCTTGACAACCTTTGCGGTGGGAGGGGAAGACAGGTGCTTCTCCTCGTACTCGCCCGTCTTGGGGTTCTTGTGGTTGAAGATGAAGTGAACCTTGTTGGTGTAACCACATTTGTCAGGACCAAACATGATGACATAAGGAGTGTTGTTGTTGAACTCCTCTTGGTGAAGAGCCTTATTGTCACGCAAGAGTTTCATGTAAGCACCACCACACTCGAGACCCTCTAGGAGAAGCGTCGTTTGTCAGTATGGAAACATAGGTACGCACAATGACTTCGTGCAGTGTGCGACATGGAGTCAACCCAGATTTTTGCAAGAGGAAAGACTTACTCTGAAGCTTGACTTCATACTGTACGACAAGAGTCTTGCCCTTGTTGTCGATCTTCTTGGGGAATTTGGCAGAGATGGCGTGGTGAGCAGCGGGATTCTTGACAACAAGGCCCTTGTCGCCAGCCATACCCTTGTATTGATAGGGCTCCTCAACAGCCCACTCGCCGACGAAAGCCCATTCCTCTTCGTCATTGCCAGAACCTTTCATGTCCTTCTTGGCATGAGAAGGCTTCCATCGCTTCTCCCAGTCATCGGTGAACTGCTCGAGGAATGGAGCTTTCAAGTTGGTACGCTAGATCCAGAGAAGTAGCAGTCAGCATCTGAGACTCTCGAAAAATGAGGATCTGGTGCAAGGCTAGCCCAAGTGGCTGCAGCATTCCGCCCTGGCTGCTGCCGAGGTAAACGCTGCAGCTGATTATGGCGACAGAGTCAAACAGCGCAAGGAATCTGACTCGCGCCTGTCACGACTTACAGCGAAGACAGGAAGGTCAGGAGCGGCAACAGGCTTGTCCTCGGCCTTGTCGGCATGAGCAGTACCGGCCAAAATGGCAGCGGATACGGCCGCGGCCGCAGCGTTGAACTTCATTGCGTATCGAACAATTCAGACCCGTAGCTCGGAAGCTGGAGAGGGTGAGCTACTTGCGCACAACGTGGTAGGCTCAAGAAAGCCAGGAGGCGGAGTTGTTGGACAGTACAAGATGAAGAAGATGCCAATTGGGCCAATCCCAGCGCTCGAGGAGGGCTTCGTTTTGAAGAGTTAAGAGGTTTGGGGACGGGAAGAGGTAAGAGGTAAAGAGGTAAAAGGTGGCATTTGGGGTGGCTGTGGAAACTTTAACGTGGAGCTGTGAGCCGGCCAGTGGTAGAGGACACGTAGAAGCTACCGGGCGGGAAAAAAGACCCCGAACCTGTGGTGGGAGGCTTGCATTCCATTATTGCCGAGTTGGCCCATTTGAGCCAGGTAGGTCCCTCTGTACCTACCTAGCACATGGGTGATAAAATACAAGACTAGTTCTGCCCAGCATAATATATGGCGGGGATCCGTTCTGTATTCTGTCATCCCCTCGCCCACGTACCTCGCCCACGTACCTAGGAGCTTCGGTAATGAACTGTGGACCCGGACCCCCCCCATCGGCCCAATAACGTGCTGGCACCGGACTGGCACTATGATTGCCATCGAGGTCACTGCCGGCTGGTAGATGACTGATTTGGTACATGACATCTGTCCGCTTTGAGTACCTAGGTACCTAGGTAGGTAGGTAGTCCTTTGTGGACCCCGGTCCGCTTGTTGATCATTAGACTTTATGGAGCACTCCATAGAGCCATAAAGAAGCTGCTGGAAAAGCCACCTCACCTCATCTCACGAGGCGGGGTCGGTCCTGTGTGTAGCAATCCTCCTATGTACTAGTATATACTATTATTCACGGACACGGAGCACAAAACCCCAAACCAGCGAAAAAAACAGGTACGAGATTCGTTCAACGTTGTCACAAACTTCAATGTCTCGCCCTTATCTACACTCCTAAAACTACTTTTTTTCGCCGGTCATGCAGATTGTGCCACATAGCCGAGAGATCAATTCAACTGTTGACCAATGCTCTTCAGCATAATTGTGACTGGCACACTCTTACTCCGTACTTTTGACGGGTTTTATTACAATGCGAGTGGTGTGTAGTTGTCGCACGTGAAATACAGAGTAAAAAAAAAACCATTTAAAAAGTCAGAAACACTTCACTGTTAATTTAAACTCGCGAGAGATTTTTAACCGCACAGCAGCAACTAAATCTAAATCTAAACAGGAGACGTACCTCCACACATGTTTTCGCCATATACCTAGGTAGTCCATAATTACTAAGAGAGCCTCTTTGTACTGTGTGAGTAGTGCCTCTTAAGTCACTATTGGCTAGATATAGCGTTGTCATTGGTAGTTGTGAACATTAGGAACGTGGTTGCGTTATGTTAAAAATGTGCCTAGTAACTCTAACGGTGGCGCACGCGTTATAGAGGGTTATTGGCCAAAGAGGGCGAATTTTAAGAAGTACCTCTACGGCTAAAATATGCGTGGACGTACGTCTTCTGTGTCGGGCTGTACGATGTTGTCGCTCCAGACCTAGACGAGCCCCGATGTGGTATCTTGCGGCGCCGCAACACCTGAGATGCGAATAAAAATAAAATAAAAATCCACCAAAAATCCACCAAGGGTGAAATATGCTGCAGGTGGGCTAACTGCTCACAAGCTCTGCGCAAAACTGGAACTGGACGCCACAAGTAATGTTCAGGTTAGAAGACCCCCATATGCTCATGGTGGCCACTACCTCAGATGAGCTGGTGGTAGCAATCGAAGAGAGTTTGGCTGCGAAACCGACATCTTCCCTGCAAATCGAGCCATCTGTTTCTGTCATAGATCAGAATGCCGACACCATTGTCAGAAGGTCCTCCCAGTCGAATGCGGCTCGAGCAGCAATGGCAGCCCATTCGACTCGGAGTCAGACGTGTCATCACTTCGCAGGGCTAAATCTCCAGCAGCCACTTCTATATCCGCTGTGGACAAAATACTTCCCGCTCGGAGATGAAAATCGGTTCGAGAGAGAATTTTTTCCCATGTCCTTGGGCCAAAAGGGTCCTGCTTCCTGCGATTCTTGATGAAAGATCAAACAACATTCAATGTCACTATATCTATAAGACTTACGGGCTCGGAGTATATAGACAGGTTTAGAAAGGCTATCAGGAGTCTCGAGAAGCGTAATGAAGCTCGCAGAACTGCATTCTTTACCGAAGGCACCAACGTCCCGTGTAAGCAGCACTAAGGCACCGATTCTTGGAGTATATAAAGTGAATAGGATGCTGGCGCGGTATATTCGAGGATAAAGATGAAAAAAACCCACCAGTACGAAATACCAGAGAAAAAAATTGAAGACTATACTAACGTCATCGTTCGATTGCGTTCACCATTTGGTTATCGGTTACCATCACATTGATATGGCCAGGATCAGCTTGGAGGTGATCAAGACCTACAACACCTGAACGGCAACAATAAGCTACCATATATTTCACTGCAATATTCAGACTCCTCAGTCCAATACTATAAGAAGTACTCTGATGCTGCATAGAAGGATGAGCTGTGGTGCTGGAAATCAGAGGTCGTTACCATCCCGGAGCCATTGCCAATTCTGCCGCCTACAACTCACCGTTCACTTCATATATAATAAGGTGCTTCCCTATCGACTGGCTGGTGGCGAAGTGACCCAACATGTGCATTGTATGGTTCCCGCGCGTCGGAGATCAATATGTTGATAGACATGATCAAATGCGATCCGACCCGATGCGAAAGCGAGGCAACTTCATTGGACTCCACATTCTTGTGGAAGGAGTGGGCACTGCCTCTAGTCCCATCATCGGCGGTGCCTTGACAGATTAGACCACATAGAGAATGGATCTTTTACATCAATCTTCCTCTCGGGAGTGTGTCGCTGGCACTGTTAGCGCTCTTCCTTCAGGTGAAGTGGAAGAAGGGGTTGTCTACAATGGACAAGAAAAAGTTAATGAAGAGAAAAGAGATGTGAATATAGAGCGCCATGGATGTTTCGACCCCATAAACTATCAGGCTGGGAGTAGATCAAAAGAGCAAAATTTACCAAGACTGGGGTTCGAACCCAGGCATCTTTCGATAGTGCAGTTTTAGCGAGAAACTTAAATGCACCGCCTTAAACCACTCGGCCATCTTGGTTTGATAAATTTTGTCTGAAATTTGATCTTATACGGTTAATGGATCTCTGCTAGGTGTCGCGGGCGCTTGCAGACCAGTTTTACATTTGCTGTCACGCTTACTGATGTTCCTCCTGATCCAGGTGATAGACAGCCAGCCGGTGGACAGCCGCACATACTTGCCATGTCGCCCGCCTGAGCGTTGCACAGATGTGCTCGGTCCGTCGTGGAGACGATAATGCAAATCACAGCACAGTCGACATTCAACGCACAACTGACGGCTCGGCTACATATAGAAAGAAACATGACTAACCAACGGAATCAAATTTGACTTTGGACAATGCTAGATACGGGGTATTTATGTCCAATACATACATCCAAATTCTTTCTCCCTCCCGACATCTTCTCTCACCATACATGAGATTCTGAATTAACTTCCTCCATTCAAAGTACTCACAGGACGAAGCACCAACAGTCTAGATAAAATGAGCCTAGAAAAGTGATGTGCCTATCTACAGAGCGAAGACAGCGACCAAGGCACCGACAAGGGCGCCAGTAGAGCTAAAGGTCATGCCAGGAGCGGCGTTGGTGCTGGAAGGTGTAGCGCTGGAGCTGGTCTTGGAGCCAGAGCTGGAGCCAGAGCTGGAGGCAAGCTCGGTAGTTTGGGAGCTAGAGCTGCCAGTGGCAGGAGCAGCAGTAGACGATGAGGGAGTGGCGGCAGGACCGGGAGCACCTGGGGTGGCACCGCTAGCACCGCTGCCGCTGCCGCTACCACTACCACCGGTGGCCTTGGGAGTGCCCTCGCTAGACACGTAGTAGTGCTTGGTAATGCAATCCTGAACACACTGAGCAAACTTCTGAGTGTCCTCGGGGCTGCCGTTGCCCTGGGGGCAGGCGGCCGCACACTTGGTGGTGTCGTTGGCTTGACTCTCGTTGGGGCTGGGAACCTGAGTGCAAGAAAGATGGTAAGTTAGCTGGGCAATTCTCTTGCAACTCACGACCGAGACCATAATCGCCGAGGCCATCCCAACAGGCCAATCCACCATCATTCCGATCAAGTCTTCAGGTAGAATCACGCAACTTGCGCTAGGAAGCCTCGAGACCTTCATATCCACAGGCAAGACTAAAAAAAAATACCAAAAAAAAGTGTTTTACAAAAATGAATTCGACGAAGAAAAAAAAAAAAAAAAAGGTGGTGGATTCTTGAATGGGGCATCCACTTACAGTGATGCAGTGAGACTGGCATTCAACATCACCAGCCTTGCACTTCTGCAAGCAGGCGGCAGAGGAAGCGACAGAAGGGTCAGCAGATAGTGATGAGCTGCTGTTTTGAGCAGAGACAACGGCAGCAAGGCCACAAACGAGAGTGGCGGCGAAACGCATCTTGGTGGTGGTTGTGTAGATGGATGAAAGCTGAAAAGCCCCGAGTCTTGGTATTAAGTAATATTAGTTGTAAAAACGAAGGTAAAGTTGAAGCGATGGCGACTTCAGAACGAGAGACGGAAAAAGGAAGACTGGAGCAGATGAAGACAAGAGACCGTGGGAGAAGTTGGGTTGCGATGAGACGGGGAGCGAGGTCCTTTATTAGCCAGGGGTAAGGGCGCTGAGCCGAAATGGTCTCCGTCGTCTCCATCGCAATGGGCATGGGCATGGGCAATTGGGGGCATAGGAGCACAGGGGTTGGTGAGTCGGCTTGTAACCCTTGCCTTGGAAAAGGAAAGCTGTGTCTTGTCTGGTCCCGGTGCAATCAATAATCAGAATTAGCATAAGGGGAGCAGGGGGGTGGGCGCGCAGCGGTTTGAACGACGCGGTGTGCATCCAATCCAATCCAGTCCTCCAATGTTATTTCCTAGCCAGCTAGCCTTTTCGTTGTCCGGGTGGAGCAAACGCCACATCACCGTGGGAAAAAAAAAAAAAAAAAAAAAAAAGAACGCGGCCAGGCGGAGCTGCATTAATGAGGCAGTGAGGCCAACGAGATGAGCCACTCTATGATCAAACGGGTCTAAATTAGCGCTCTCATCCCCAAATACCTTTGTCTCCAAGCTGCTGGAGCTTTGCTTGCTGAATAATGGCAATGGTCCCAGTTGATCTGGATCTCTAGCCTCTGGGGAAGCGCCGAAATATCAAATCTGCATAATGCATCTTGCCCTTTTTTTTTTTTTTTTTTTTTTTTTTTTTCGTCTAGAGCTCCCGCGAATTGTTAGCCACATCGCACCGTTCCTAAGATACGGACAGATTAATCGGGACATCGTGGCCACCCACACACTCAGGTCTGGTGAGGGGTGTGGGCCGGGGCTGCCTGGCTTGAGCGGCCCCTAGAGCGGCCCCTAATCTAGACCAGCTCCCCCCCCCAGCTATTAATGGTATGTACTTATTTTTATACAGGAATGTCACTATAATAGAAGTGCCAGTAATTTCCTTGTATACAAAGAGGTACATTACATATATCGCAGCTATAGCGCGTTTTTTGCATCTTTAGCTGCAGTAGTTAGCTAAGCTAGCTACATTGCGAGATTACCTGGCGGCTTGCAGGCTTATAATTACCTTCTTAAACTTATTTAGCTACCTAGCTTTAAAGCCTTAATCTAACCGCTCTTACAAGTAGTGGCTAAGCCTTATAAAGAGCTCTTTATTATAGATGTTGCTGCTAATAAAGCTACTTTTATCCTCTTTAGTAGATATTGCAAAAACTGGTATATAGTGTTCCCTGTATAACGCGTTCTAGCCGAGCTATTGGGGAGGTTTAGAGGTACCTAGCGTGTATCGAAAAAGGTGTGGTTCCACGACGAGCCTGAGGCCCTCGCACTGCCAAAGGGATAATTAGCAGCTGGCCAACCGTCACCTGACTGATCAGTAGGTGCCATGAATAATAAGTCCGCCGCGTGCTTGACCCCAGCTGGCTGGTGCCACCTCCATAGAGCTCGTGTGTTCTCCGGCACCTTCGCTTGACCAATAACTTGATTATCTAGATGCTCCGTATGGCAGCAAAACTCGCTTGGGCTTTGAATCTGGCATCCAGCTTGCTTCAAATGCGCATCATGTTCCACGACGGGTGCCTGCCGATTTCCCATTTTCCTGCTCAGCACATTGTCCACAGAATCGGATGCTCAACGTTCACTGAGCACCAAACAATGCCACCATTCTCGACAATGCTGCAAGTCCTCCATTGTTGTAGTAGCGAAACCCGTCACCGAGGATTTGGGTCTCATTTCCAGGACAAGCAAGGACAAGATTGACGCAGCAGGGTGCTGGGGATGCTGATGCTGCTCGGAAAGTGGGGCATTCGCAGGAATTCATTCAAGCTTGACTGTCAAGACTCTGCTGGTGGCAATAACTAATAACTAGCCGCATGAGGACAATTGTGATTGATGCGTATTTGTTGACAACACACTGTAATTACAGCTGTAGCATTGCTTGCAAGCCGGCTGTCGCTTGTCGTTTTCCATCCTCATGCTCATGCCACAGTGAGTAAAAAACTGTCCCTAAAGTATGGCCAAAGGTGACGGAGCGTGGCCGATGTCAATACGAGGCCACACACAGGCTAGCACGCGGGCGGAAAAAAAAGGGGGAGGGGGGGATGTTGTGAGTAAACGACCGACCACCTTTTTCCCATGGCCGCCTTCTAATATAATTATTTCGATGACACTGCCCACTGACATCTGCGTGTTCACGCAGAACATACACACCTGCAGCGCCAACACATGTTGAGTTGTACAAGCTAATCATGTATGCCACCCGCGCGTGACGCAGCCATGACAATCCGGCGATGATTGGGTGAGAGAAGCGTCTATGGTAAATCTGCAACGTCATTCAAAAGTACCAGACAACAATATCCGAGGGCCGTCTTGACGGCATTGCGAGTGTGCCGCCAGCCGTCTCCACAGCAAAATTCTTTCAAACTCGGCTCGGTGTGCCGCCATCATGTGCCTGTCGCGAAGGCAACAGCGTGCGGGGGACCCACTGAACACCGACCCATATTCTTTTCGCTGCCTTGAGGGGGATGGACCTGTAGTGACCTCCGGCATAGCGCAGAAACGCACTAGGCAGGGAGGCGTGCGATGTAGCTCTTTGTAGCTCAAGCGTTTTTTTGTACTTATATTATAGTGCAAATTAGCTTAGCAACAGAAGTACCTCTAAGCGCGCTCATTCTGATTGGTCCAGTATGCCTGTCGGTACGAAAGTCAAGTGGGCTCATGTCGTCATCAGACATCGCGAGAACCATTATGGCGTTCCCATTGGACACAAAATCTACTATGTACCTTGGTTAGGAAAATGTGTGGTAAAGTACTTACTACTGTATGTTCAGGTAGTGTTCGTGCCAACCGTCTTGGGCAAACCATCGCGAGGGTATCACAACGAAAGCTCCCAGTACCTACCTATTCACCAAGGTAGGCAAGTTGGGTTGACAACAGGACACTCGAGCTAATACGATTGCGTCCTGTCAAGACGGCCCAAGTTCGGCAGCCCCACCATCATCGCTTCCCATCATCGCCCAATCCCTCACACCAGCCAAAATAAGAAAATATCAACAACATTGAAAGAGCGGTATCCCTTTGCCCAAATCGCTCCATATCACACCATTCTCAGGACCCCAGCTCATTCAAACCCAGTAAGTGTGGAACGCCACTATTGGAAATGACATCCGAACCGCGAGATCATCCGAGCCCCGACGACCCAGACCAGCTCATCACATCCTCCAACCCAGAGCATCCAGCCAACCTCATCCCCTCATTATGTGCCAAGTTCTGGACTTTGGGGTGGGTGACAGGTACGGGAGGCGGATGCTCCATTCGGGAAGGGTAAGTTTCGATCCCTCTTCCCATGCACCATCCAAACGGGCATCAATTTGTGATTCTATTCTTTACCACAATAAAAAAGAATCTCATCTGATATACATCAAAAACTCACAACCACACTTTCAAAACCCCCCCCCCCCCCCCCAGAGACCGCGTATACATCGCCCCCTCAGGCGTCCAGAAGGAACTCATGAAAAACACCGACATATACGTCCTCTCCTTGTCGGCCCAGGTGCCAACCCTCAAGCAACGCACCTACCTCCGCTCACCACCCTGCTACAAGCCCTCACAGTGCACGCCTCTCTTCCTCGCCGCCTTCACCCGCCGCAACGCAGGCTGCTGTATCCACACTCACTCGCAGTGGGCCGTGCTCGTCACGCTCCTCCTCGAGGCCCAGGGTCCAGCAGGAAAGGACCGGGTCTTCGAGATCAACAACATTGAGCAAATCAAGGGGTTCGGAAGGGGCATGGACAAGGTTGGCAATCTCGGGTACCACGATACGCTGCGGATTCCCGTCATTGAGAACACGCCTCATGAGGAGGACCTGACGGAGTACTTGGAGACTGCCATGGAGGTCTACCCTGATACCTATGCTGTGTTGGTGAGGAGGCATGGCGTGTATGTGTGGGGGGATAACGTCCATAAGGCCAAGACCATGTGCGAGAGGTGAGTGTCTGATGCCTTGTTACTTCCAGGCTCTGTTAAAGAAGAGCTCTTTTGCTGTCTTTTGGTGAAATTTTGCTGATTCTCGGGGATTGGTTTTTAGTCTCGATTATTTGTTTCAGTTGGCGGTTGAAATGAGAAAGTTGGGTCTTCCCTGGATAAGTGAGATTGCTCGCGTTGCTCCTGACAGGGCTTGAATGTGCACGAGACGCGTTGTATTTGAAGATGAAATGTGGCCGAAGTGTTCAAGGAGGAGGAGGGGGTGGGTGGGGGATTCAACTCGTCATTTGGATTTGCGAGCGTCAAGCGCAATGAACGGTGTGTCCTGAGGTTTACGAAATCGGAATTCATATGAAATACATCTTCAACAGAATAACGGAATTCGAGAGGATGTGACAACATAAACATTTCGTCTCCCGCTTTATACGATGGAAATTCGTGAATTTACAACTTCCTACAGCTCATCTCGGCGCTGAGTATCTTGGACAACTTCTGACTCCTCCCACATCCGCTTCTTCGGGTTTCTAGGCTCCTCTTCTGGCTCGCCCTCGGCCTCTTCACCCATGTTCCCAAGCTCATCGGCCGCATTCGCAGCGTCCACAACTTCTGCAACCTTTTCGATCATGGAGTCCGGATCTGCACCCGGTTCCCGCATCTTCATCCGCACCACATTCGCGGTAGGAAGATCCTCACCCGGTAGGCCATCGACCGAGATCTTTTCATTGCTGCCAACGCCGGGCTTCTCTGGTTGCTCCAGGCCTGATCGGTGCATCACCGCGCTGCCAGCTTTCGAACCGACTCCGAACAGGATCCTGAGCGGGAGCCACACCAGCCACCACATGGGGCCATATAGGAATCGCCTGAAGAGCAGCCATGCCCCCGTGACCAGTAGCATGTACAGAGCAGTCTGCAAGTACCACGTGTCGCTCTTCTGAGAGCGTAGTAGCGTCCCCAGTAAATCCCGCGAGCTGGCAAGCATCGAGTCCAGCGAGCTATACGATTCATTAAGCTGCTTCAGCGCAGCCGACGATTCCGTCAGCGTCTGATGCGCGTACTCGCTCCGGTATAGTTCCGCCGCGATGAGATCATGTGTTCTTCGAAGCGCGTTCGTAACGTTGCTGCTTGCCCCAACTGTTTGCTGGTCTTTCTCTAATAGACTTGACTGGTGCTGAGCTTGTTGAATGTGTCGCTGGGGTCGAAACACTGGAGCAGGTGCTTCTTCTTCGGCCCCTGCAGCCTGGGAACT
This sequence comes from Atkinsonella texensis, assembly GCA_001008035.1. NCBI lineage: Eukaryota > Fungi > Ascomycota > Sordariomycetes > Hypocreales > Clavicipitaceae > Atkinsonella > Atkinsonella texensis. The sequence continues at coordinate 807,509 of KQ061689.1, forward strand.
TGCTTCGGTGACAGGGAGTGAGTAGGACTGGATGAGGAGCTGTCTTTCGAGCTTACGTGCTTCTACGAGGCGATTCCGAACGGATAACCGTGCTTTTCGAAAATGACTGCGACAGCTTTACCACATATTAATAAATGAGACTTTTTTTTAAAAAGAAAAAAAAAAAAAAAAACCACTCCAAAAGCTTTGCTGCAGATGTGTCCTTACCTGACCAATTCGGTGCCTAGCCTTTCAACGCCCTCCCTTAACCTCGCCTTCTTTGTCCCCTCTGGCCGTACAAAATTCACCTCCTCCAAAAGCAGTTCCTGTTCGTCGAGGCCATTTCGTAGAATTTGGCCTATCTCAGCGCTTAGTTCATCGCTGACGCTCTTCTCCTCGTCGATTTCTTGCGGCGTGGTGCCAGGTTGGAATTCGAAGTTGGCCAATCGATCAATCAGCTCCCGCAGCTGCGTAGTGGTCTCCTGCAGAGCAATCAGGCGCTCTTCCAGTCCCTGAAGAGACATCTGAGCTTTTGGTTGGCCGAGCCTTGTTGGAGCGTCGACATGAAGACGAACGACGTCCGTCGATTTCGGGGAAGCTTTGAAGCTTGGAGACACTTGGCCGAAAACTGCACAGGGAGGGGCCTGTGACGTTGGACCTGCATTCGTCATTCGTTGATTAGTCCCACTGTAAAAGCTATCCAACCCTACAGCTGTTGCTGTAATAAAAATCTCAGATGCGGACTGGAAAGGGCCTCACATCTCGATAATAACACGGGTTGTCAAGAAATGAGGCAGTCAGAGCAACTAACTGGTATTAGAGAAGTGTAAATTGACCCATCGCGATCAAGTCCAGCAGATTACAGCCTCACGGTGAAACAACAGCATCAGATCACATCCACGAAGCGCAAATTCCCAAACTCCATCAATCAATTGCTCCAAACCGTAAATCTCCCAAACTGTCTCCCCCCGTTCCAACGTCTCAACCTTTTCACCATCCTGCTACGGCCTCACGATAGACCGAAGCCAAACAAAATTAGCACGTCCCTTTTCTCAAAGAAAGTAACAAACATACCTGAAAGGAAAAAAGAATGAAGCATCACCCTCTAAGAAGAATAATCGGAATCGAATTGCAGTTTCGAATACTACGCCACGCATCGCACTCAAGTGTTCATCACACAATCTTCGCAGTGGCTTCCCATAGGGCAAATCCCCAGAAGAAAGGATGAAAAGACATCCATCTCAGGGCACCCTGTTATTTCTGATGCCAACTGCGGGCGTCAATTGACGCCGGGCCCTCACGGGCAGACCCGTCCGCTTCTTGCTCACACCGTCTTACCTCGCCCGAAGGCGGGGAATCAAGAGGAAGGAGTTAAAAAGTGACGGCGGTTGATCAGAGATCCGAGGGATCTGAAGATCTTTGAAGAGGCTTCTCCGAATTTCTCACATGCAAGGGTATATCTCCCACGATCTTCATTGCTGGAGACCAGGGATTTTTGAGATACAGAATTTTCATACGGATATGAAAACAAGGAGGATCTCTGTTTGTAAGCATGGAAGCGTGGCCTTTCTCAGAGGGTGATGCTTGGGGAAGGGAAAAGTGGGAAGAACGTAGGAACGAGAGCGACGTAGCTTTTGTTTTTTGTGTGTGCGCCACTCTGCCTGAAGGCCATTCACTAGAGCACGTGACGTCAAATTTGAAAGCCTTTGGTTTGTAAAACTCAAGTTCGAGACATTAAATTATCGTCGCATCAATTGCGATCCCATTTGTCCCGTCCTGAATTTCGATGCTGGTGTCGCACTGCAAGCCACCTACCTCCTAGACCATGATCACCAAATTTATGACCGAGATCACGGTCAAGTTCAACCCCTTTTCTGCTTGTGCCAAACCTGCCCGACTCTTCCTTACCTATCTGCCTCCTAATGCTCGCGCCAATGGCACATCGATACATACAACAGTGCTTCCTCGGGAGGCAACTGAACCGAGCTCATTGAAGGTCAAATTCAGTACGGGGCGGATACTCCCATCGAGTGACACAAACCTGGCAGCTAACAGATGGCAGAGGACGGCAAGGAGCTAAAGTTCGACTGCGGCAAGATCAACATCAAGGGCCTTGTTGAGGAGGTTGACCGGCATTCCCGACAGCTGCAAAAGGCGGCCGATCTCGCGGAATAAATTACCACATTTTCAGAAAGCCATCTGTTTTGCATCTACGGCGTTCATTGTACTTGAGAAGAATACCAGGGACACGGGGGTTTGCACGAGTCGACTTGTACAATAATACGTAGACAGTGAAGTGACTACTGTTTTACATCTACGGCGTTCATTTTACTCGAGAAGAATACCACAGGGACACGGGGAATTGCACGAGTCGACTTGTACAATAATACGTAGACAGTGAAGATGCTACTTTTTTTGCATCTTCCAGATGACTACATGACGTCGGCTAACTACTTATACTTTTATTTTATCGAGATCATACTACTCATGAATTGGTCGTCTCCATTTGACAGAGTGCGAGCTTAAGCAGATGCACCGCTAATGAAGAACCACTTATCAATCGAGCTGTCAATCTTCTCAGCGGGAAGATCCTGGTGAGGGGGGAGAGGGGGCAGCTGGTCGGGGTTGAGGCGGTTCGCTGAGTGAGAGACCGTAGTGTTGGCACTAGGATAGACATTAGAATAGAAGCAGACTGATAAATTGTAAATGTACATTAAACACTTACATGGAGACGCCGTTGGCGGGAGCCTTGCCAGTTATCAGACGCTCCCAAGCCTCGGCGCACTCACGGACAACATCCATGGCATAGCTACACGACATGGTTAGTCTAATGAGCAGTGCTTGATCTCGCTCGGAAGGATGCGTACTTCTTGTTCTTGCACTCGCCCGTAAATGCAAACTGATTCTCGGGCTTGCCGTCAGGGATCTTGTAAATACGAAACCACTCATTGGTGGCTCGCAGAAGACCAGGCAGGTGACGCTCAACGTCCTCGATGTCGTTGAGTTTAGGGGCAAGAGGGTCGTTCACATCAATGACCATGACCTTCCAGTCAGTCTCCTCTTCGTCGAGAAGAGCCATGACACCGAGAACCTTGACCTGCTTGACCTGTCCAGTGTAACCAACCAGCTCGCCGATCTCGCAAACATCGAGAGGGTCGTTGTCACCCTTGGCCTTGGTCTCAGGGTGGACGACGTTGGGATCTTCCCAGGTCTGGGTTATGGTCAATTAACATGAGGACTGAAGAGAGATTCGCATTGTCATCCGGACATACCTGAGGGAAGGCACCATAGTTCCACAAGTACCCCTTGTGGGGAAAGCAGTTGCGAACATATCGAAGTTTGCCCTTCTTGATGTCCTGCTTGATAGGATTGAGAAGCTCCTCCTTGGAGATCTGTTTGTTGTATAAAGTTTGTTAGCAAACACTTTCGTGATGTGTGAACGCAAGGTTGAACGACGAAGAGGTGACGGGACAAAAAGAGAGGCCAACAAGCCTGCATGTCTGCCGACCGACAGTTAAGGTCTGAAGCGGGGGAATGAAACCGGGAATAAGGTGAGGATAATCCTCAGCAAAGGCAATCAGTCTTGCAGAATGTGAACTGTAAGTCGTGCCTTTGCGTGCCTTTGGATGCGTACATACCTCAAGCTTAGCATTGGACCATCGAGGAATTTCGACAACCATGTTCAGAATGGTCTGCTCCTGGTTGGCATAAAGAGGAATGTCGTGGAATGGAGAGAGGGGGACGCCATCCTTCTCGATGTAGACGCGGTGCTCCAAGGTGTTGGGAGCAGCAACCTTGCGAAGCTTGTACGGAGACGCGGAGGCCATTTCGTGCAATCTCAACTCGGAAGAACGAGGCGATCGGACGCGAACAGGATAGAAATTTCGGAGAGGTTGAGCAGGGCGGTCCGAGAAATGACGAGCAATTTGAGCAGTCCGCTCTGACCAGACGTCGGATGAGGTGATGGGACGGGGACGGGGATGGGGACGGGGATGGGGATGGGAGGAGGAGGATGGAGGGGGCGGGGAAGGTGGACGCATATCGAAGGCAGAGGAGGCCGTCGCGGTGGCTTTGGCTGAGTTACAAACGGGCGACGGGCCAGTAGCTGCAGGTGCAGAGGGAACAGGGCTAGGAGGACTAAATGTAGCAGACGGGGGACGTCTGGCGGCGAACGTGCTCCTTGGCAGAGTTCTCGTCTGCGGCCAGTTGCCCAACGATGCTAACGCCTGCTGTGCCGCCTGTGCTGCTCGCGCTACTGCTGTATGTGAAGCCCTTGCCCGTGGACACGCCGTGCAATTGAAGTAGTGTGCAATGCGACGAAGCTGTGATTGGCCAAGCGGCGTGATCGAGACAAAATTTGCGCACATGCAGCAGGGTCTTGGAGTCATCGATGTCCGCGTTGCCAGAGCCAGAGCATGAATCAGGCCTCGATCCCCTGAGTGACCAAAGGGGAGGCAAGACGAGCGCAGCCGCGACAGGCAGGATGCGGCAATCTTTATCATTTGCCCTGCCCTGGGGAGACGGGAGAGGATGTCAGTCAGTCTGTGCGAGTGGCCGGAGCAGGCCGAGGTTATTCTCGCCAATACCGGGTGCCGGGCATGGACAGACTCTGAGCTGGAGCAGCCTGCTAGCTAGCTTCAAGCAAGCAATGAAGATGCGTTGCCATCGTTGCTCGACCACTGGGGAGGTGGGGGGATAGTACGGGCAGTACGGGCAATAGGGGTCGAATGGGCGTCGATGTGGCTACTAATAGGGTCGGGTCCGCACGGCCAGTAAAAAACCTCCAGGGGCAGGTTCTCTGCACCGCATTGATCCAATTTGAGTGCTTTGTCATATTAAATCGAGAAAGGCTGCCTTGGCGGGTTCTTCGATATACCAATATCAACGTGACAGAGAATCTTCTTCAGACCTAGTGGATTCGAACAGGATTTGGACATAACTGTTGTAAACTTGATATCATTAGGAAACGTCCTCCCGTGCGACCCAATCACGAACATGAAGTAAGCCAAGCCAGCGTCATCGCAAATCCCAGCAATAGTAAATATAATTATTTCAACTCTGATAACCTTCGAAAGCTCGTCCCCTCAACCGACTACCGGGCCTTCCGTCTCAGATTGCTTGGTGGCGGGCTCAGCGTCGACCGAGGACTGCTTCTCTTTGACAAGAGCGGCCTGCTCAACGGGGGGGGCATCATGATTCTCGTTTTCCGGACGCCAATCTCGAAGGTCGTCCTCACAGTCGTTCAAAATCTGGCGAGCTTGGCCGCCCTCGGAATAGTAGGGTCGAGTGTCTCCAGGTACAACTGGCGTATCATCGAGCAGAGAGAGTAGACGGCGACCATGCTTAGCAAGGATGATTTGCTTCTCAGCACGCTCGATGGTAGCAAGGAACTCCGCATCGTAGGCTTCCTTGAGCTTTTGACGAGTCTGTTGACCAAGTTAGCGCATCCGCCCCGAGCAAGTGAAGTTGAGAGCAGGACGAGAGCCTGACTCGTAGCAAAACTTACAATGTTGGTCAATTGTGCCTCAGCGACCAGATTCTCGGCCTCCGCGCGAACAAGTTCCTGCTCCAAGACGACTAAGCGGGCACTCTCAGGCTCTTTCATCTTGAGCTTTGCGATCTCGTCGGCGATCTTTGCCTTGCCATCACGACTAGGCTGCACGCTCTTCTCCGTGTTGCGAATCGACTTCAAGCGGCCTCGTGAATCGTCCAGGGAATGGGCGTACGTGTCTTCTTGCTCACCAATCTCGCTCAAGATCACTCCAACCTTATCCGAAATATCGCTAATGGCGTCGTCGCCAGTGTGCTCACCCCATTCAGAGAGCTGTGTCGCGATGTTGATGCGCTCACGACCAGCGGCTTCGTGGGCGTTGATAAGGTTGTTCTCCGACTTGATCAGCTTGAACAGCTTGCGTGAGAGCTCTGGTTGGGTTTGGCCGCGCAGAGAACTAAAAGAAAAGCTGGGCAGTTGGTTGCCATAACTGCCTTTATTGGATTTGCCGCCAGAGCGAATTGAAAGCGCGCGATTCCTGCATGTAGAAATGCTGTTAGTTATCGATTCGGTCGGAGCGTATCGTAAATGAGCTGGAGCAAGCTGCAGAACCGAACTATCGAAGCTTGATCGGGACATTGCGCAGAACTTTTTGGCAGACACGAGAACAAGAGGACATAGAAATGTAAAAAAAAAAAAAAAAAAAAAAAAACACGTTTTCCAAGCTTTGCTGAGGAGCAAGAAACTGTAACACGACAGAATCACTCACATAGTGGCGGCTTCCTGATATCCTCTTTCCAAACAAAAGCGGCCGAAGCTTCCGTGGACCGCGAGAAAATACTGGGGTGTGCTTGACAGAATATGCTTTCCTGTCTGTTAGCCTTGCCACTCCATGTCCAGATCGAGGTTACAGAGCAGATGATCCCGGCATGAGCTTTCCGCATCCGCTGCTCATGCTGAGGACATTCCGCCTGCGCGTACGAGAGAAGTGTGGAAGATGTCGCAAGTTGCAGACTTACTCAATCCTAGTTAATTCGGGATTTCGATTTCGGCTAAAAAAAAACAGGGATCACCCTCGAAAAATAGCAACTATGGGTATGGGTTTGGGTATGGGAAGCACGAAGGAGCGGGGAGGATCAACCATGGACGAGCCGGAGCTGGGCGCAAGCAGGTTTCTTAAGAAATTTTCGGCACGATGGGAGTAGTGGTACACCTCGAAATCATCAGACAAACAAATGTGCACGGCAGAGCGAGAGCAGAGCAGGTCGGAATTCGTCTAGCTGGTCTAGCTTGTCGGCAAGATGGAGGTGCTGGCCTGATCCACGCCGACTATAAGAGATAAATAGAGAAAAGTCCCGGTAATAAGGGACGAAGGAATGACGAACAGACAGCCACGCACGCACTCATCCATTCATCTCGCAAGACATTTCGCGAGCGTGTCTGGCCGCCAAGCGTTGGCGGGAAGCTGAAGCTCCAATGTTCGACTGCGGTCCGGTCCAGCGGGCAGGCAGCGAGAATGACGCTGACACGACGGCGGAATGCTCCATGATGTCATCAACTAACAGCTGCTAGCCCCCAGCCCCCAGCCCCCAGTCTTCGTGTCTTCGTGGCTGAACCACCACCCCGCCACCCCCCACTAGGATGCGCCTGCGCCGGATCAGAGCCCAATCGACAGCCAACGCTGCCGGCTTCATATTTTGCGACGAGAAACGTACAGTAACCAGTTGGCTCGCGGTATCTCCCCGCGGTATCTGCCTACATTAATGAGGACATGGGCCGTTGAGAGACCGCTGTAGAATACGGATTGCTCCCATTACCTCAAACAGCCTCGGTAACCCACTATAACTGCTGATCAAAGATGTAGCTAGAAGCACATAAGTACCTATTACTTGCTCTATAGTGGGATTGTACGTGTAATATCAGAAAGTACTTTTTCTCTTGTGTTAGTCGATTGGCCCCATCATCGGTCAGCGGCTGAGTTGATGCCTAATACCGGCGGTTGCCCACCTCGAGAGGGTCTCCTTCAAGCCATGATGTGACGCCATGCGCCTCGTGAGGTAGGACCACGACCGATAATATATTGAGGACTTCGCAGGAAAAACCACAAGCACAGTCAACATCAACAAAGCTTGCACGCACTTTGGATAAAGGGAACCAGGGTACTGCCAAGCATATAGTAGTCGTTACAGAACTTCGTAATCTGCCTTACAACCACGTCGCGGGTCATGCCGCTGTATGTACATCGCCTGCCCATCAATATGTGACTAATAAAGCAGAAAAAGACCACCCAATCCAGATGATAGGCCGAGATACCCAATTGTCTCGCTACATAAAATCATGAAGCAAGTCATTTCAATCATTCCACATCCTGCATGACACAGAACACCATAGAGCAGCCCAATACAGCCTTGGATTCGACGTCCAGACGGTGCGAATAAGTCTACCCTTCCGCCGGCCCATCCGAGGTACACCGGCACTTCCCAGCTTGCCAAAAACCAAAAGAACCCCACCCTTTGACGGTATACCTACCTACTTTGACGAAGGTTCAGTCTGGTGTCATTTTGTATGATATTCTTTCGTCCATGCAAGGCTTAATTAGTACCTGCGTCGAGGTGCAGGTTGGTATACCCCCGGCGGTGCCGTATCATAGACAACTGTGCCGGAGATGGGGCGACTGTACGAAGCGCTCACTCGCGGGCTCTCTCTATACGTCTGTCTCGTGACGCTCGTGTAGCTCGCTCTCGGGGAACGGGGGTGGTGGTGATGGTGGTGGTGATGATGCCCACGGTAACGCCTGGCAGGAATGATTTCTTCCTGGTAGTAGTATTTTGTGTTTGGCTCGCTCCCAAAACACATCGTGGTGGTGTAACGAGTAAGAGTTATCGCTCAACGAGGACGTGTAGACTGTTGCTCGGATAGGACAATGACGCCTGCGACGATTGATGGAGATCAGGTCAAAAACCGCGGGAAAAAAAAGATGACGGGTGAAATCATGGAGGGATCCTTGTCATCTTATACCCAGATGCTGACCATGATCAAGAAGCGCAAGCCACTTGGCTAACCCATCGCTTTTCCCGCGCGGCTATGCCTGTACTGCTGTGTTGCTGCAAGTTGTGCATGATTCAGCTTGGTCTGGGTCAAGTTGCCTGGCAACCCTGTTGGGGCCTTGGGGCCTAATACGCCCGAACAATGAGTGTACGCGCCCGGATTGCATGGACTATGGCCACGTGCCTGGCTGCGTCACCGCCATTCTTTTTACTTTTATTGCTTGTTGAGGAGGGCTGATCTGCCATTCTGCCAAGCTGGATTGGTGCACAAGAATTGTCCTTAATTGGATGGTCTGTCACGCGCTCGGCTTGAGACTTGGTTGTCGCGCATTATCCGCCCGTTGCAGCCTCATTTCTTCTGTATTGATTGGTATTTGCGTGGCAACGGATTCATCAGCCATGAGTGAGAGATGAGAAATGTGCGTCATAAGAACTGCAAAGTCTCCCCTATCGCGCAAGCTTTTTGTATTTCAAACGCCCATATATGATACACTTATAGTAATTGCCATGATTGTTCGGCTCGTTTCCATAGTGAGCATTTTCTTCGAGACTGCTTGCCTCACCATGTCGGATCAAGTATACAATACTGTCCAGTTTCTTTTCTTCAACTCTTGGCAAATCCAACCTCGACTTTGCCTACTGCCCAGGCAACGGCATACACAGCCATCATACTGCCGAAAACGATGAAGGGCTTTCGCAGCATATCGAACAATGAGGCCTCGTAGGAGATGATGACATCTCGGTCTCTGAACTCGTCCACCAGATTGCGTGCCCTGATGGTAACGCATGTGCGGCCCAGTGTATCGAGATATGTCTTGTGTACACTTACTGAGATTTCCACGATTGAAGAATCTGGAATCCCCGTGTAGTATTTGACATTACTGCTCAAAACCGTTAGCGGGGATCAACTATGCATAGCTATTACACGTACCGAGCACCCTCGGGGAGGAGAATACGAATGTTGACCTGTCCGTACTCAACTCCTTCCACCTGCCTGGGGCCGTCGATGAAAGGGACCTTAAGAACATATCCCCCAGCAGCAGTCTGACGCAGGACATTGACAGTGTCGGTGTTCCATCCAATCGTGAAGGGATATTTCCAGCCGCCATAGATGGGGTACCGAGGCTTGAGCTCAAGCAGAGCCTCCCGCTTGTTGCTTCGAAACTTGGACGTGGACACATTCCCAATGACGTCGGTGAAATAAGGGTCAACACTTCCAACCTTGAGGGGAACACGTATCTCCTTCAAAGCCATCGTGGCTGGGCTCAAGTAGGCTGACCGGGCAAACTTGACTCGATTGAATGGGACCGATAGGTTCGCGCCGAGGTGCTGCAGGTCGTACCGCTCCTCGAAGGCAATGTTGCCGCCCCAGTGGCTAACCTCAATATCGCGGTCCAGAGTGGAAACGTGGGTAACGGGCTTTGTAAATTCGAACCGAACCTGGGCGGGTGAGACAGCTCCGGCGGGCTTCTCGCCAAAGGGACCGTAGATGAGCTTAGGTCCCTGCTTCTGAGGCATCTCCTCGTTGCCCTCAATGGCCTTGGTATAATCAGGAATCGACGAGGATGCGGCCTTGATCTCGGTCTTCTGTTTCGAGGTGCTGTATGCGGATGGAGCGTAGATGGAGAAGTCGTAGACCAAGAATTGTTTCTCCTCCTGCTCGATTGCGGCAGGCAGGGGACGATATGCCTTTACATAATAGAATGAGATGCCAAGAGTCTGTTGGCCGCCAGCTTTAAGAGGGGCAGGAAAAGTAACTCGAAAGTATTGAGTGTCGCTGGACCGCAATAATTAGATATGAACAAATACAAGTACATTTGATGAAAGCTCAACTTACCTCTTTGGGTCGTACTCAGCTGGTTCTGAGAGGAAGGTACCACCGCTAGCATCTTTGCGATCTTTAACCTCGAACCCGCCGACACGAGCTATCTGGTCGGAGGTAAACGGTAGGTAATACTCGCTCTGTGGCTCCTTGGAAGTGTTCTCAACGAGGACATTGATCTGCTCTTTGACATAGTTCTTCTCCAGAGATATTATATGAACCAGATTGGCGTTCTTGAAGACTTGCGGCGGCTTGAACAGCGTCGATTGTGCATATTGAGATTTGGACGTAGTGGCAGCCACAGTGCCAGTAACAATGGCCAGAGAGGTCAATGCAATCGATGAGAGCTTCATGTTGACCAAGGAGTGCGAAGGACGCTCATCGACTTGCACGCGCCCAATGTTGCAGACCTGAAGTTCGAAGAGTTCGATATCAATGCACCCTGAGTCCTCAGGCTACGTAACCCACAAGCTAACCAGCCAGAAGGGGGAGCTTGAGGAATGGCCTAGGTGACATGGGGGTGTGGCGGGAGTTTGTTGTTCCGGACGCCGAATCTGTTCACGTATTACAACCGTTGATTTAATTACCTACCTCCTAGGTACCTTAGGTACCTTAGGTAGGTAGGTAGGTAGGTAGGTACAGCATTCATCACATACCGCGGATTTAACGGCGACGCACAAAAACAATCTTGCCGCGTACTTCATCTTGAAGTGCGGAGTAGAACAGACGAGAATCTCGAGAATCCAACCATTGTTATCTACTTCAGATACTCCATAACATCCCGTCTCGCCTCCCAGAGTATCCGCCAATGGCATCTCGACAGATGCTTCGATAGTCGTGTTGGCCGAAAAGTGCCAATAGGATGAGATGGGAAGTAAGATACATTGGAATTACTGTTAGTTCGTGTGCTAATATGCGGTGGGCCGGACTTGGGCCGGACTTGGGCCAGACTTGGGTGTGCCTTATTTAGGCGGTCAGCGAGACTTCCAGTCGTCTGGCTAACTGAACGACGGGAGAGAGCTCTCACGGCTCCCTGGCCTGGATCTGGATAATCATCTCCTCCGCCACTCCTGCCACTCGTCGTCTTGTCGTCTTGTCGTCCAGCCCCCCCCCAAATCTCACATATTTGTACACTTTCTACCGTACTCAGCTGGCCCTTAGCTTCCAAGCTCAAGTTACACTGCCTCCGAATTTGTGTCGGCCCTATACGCTTGATTGCAGCCTCGTGGCAGTCGGATTAAGTTCTTGCTCCAGCTCTTGCTCCAGCTACCCCTCCACCCCGCTGTCGTCACATCTCCAAAATGGTTGGGCTTGGGCCACGTCCGCCTCCCTCTAGGAAGGGTATGTTTGATTGCCAAATTGCCTGGGTTGCGTGGATTTATTAATCGTTTGCTCCTCCCTGTCTTTGCGGCTGGCTATGATGAGATTGTTACGTCGGTCGCTTTTCCCCTTTCGACAGTACCGCTCATTGTGCAACAAACAATACGCGACCCGCCGTGCATACCGTCTTTTGTGACTGCAAATGAGAATATGTGGCCCCGACTTTGACTGGACGTTTCCCTGCACAGACGTTTCACTGCATACAACCAGATTGAATAATCTGACAAGTGCAGATGGGATGAGCAGGAAGCTCCGATTGGTGCCACTGCGCCGGAATCGCCGGGGTCGGGATTGACATAATCATCATAATGTTTCTTCCTCGTTAGCAGGAAGGCTGGAGTTGACTGCGATTCACCTCAATCATTGTCGGGCTGCCGTCTAGCAAGAAAGAAACAATGGCTGATCAGACTTCGCTCGCAGGTTCCAAGACGGACTTTCCCCAGGACTTGATTGATCAGGTCAAAAGACTTGAGAATCTCTTTACTGTCGATACGCAGACGCTGAAAAAGATTTCCGACCATTTCGTGTCTGAGTTAGCCAAGGGTATGCCGCTCCTCATTAAAGATATAAGACCAAAAATCTAATTTTAGAACTTTCCTCAGGTTTGACTGTCGAAGGCGGAAGTATCGTGAGTCAAAAGGTAGCACACTGGCGATTGAAGGGCATGATTAACGAGTTTCGCAGCCAATGAACCCTACTTGGGTTATGTCATTCCCTGATGGCAACGAAACCGGCACATTCCTTGCCCTCGATATGGGTGGCACAAACCTGCGAGTTTGTCAGATCACCTTGACCGAGCAAAAGTCCGAGTTTGATATCATCCAGTCAAAGTATCGCATGCCAGATGAACTCAAGACTGGCAATTCCGACGAGCTTTGGGAATACATTGCCGATTGCTTACAGCAGTTTGTTGAGACTCATCACGGCGATTGCGCAAACATTGACACGTTGCCACTCGGTTTTACCTTTTCCTACCCGGCCACCCAAAACTACATTGACGAAGGCATTCTTCAGCGATGGACCAAGGGATTCGACATCGCTGGGGTCGAAGGAGAGAATGTCGTTCCCATGCTGAACTCTGCGCTTGAGAGGAAGGTATGCGCCTTATTGACTCACGCCTACTGTGAAGTCATCCGCAGCTGACGAATTTCCGTTAAAAGGGCGTACCCGTCACGCTGACCGCATTGATCAACGACACCACGGGAACATTGATTGCTTCTGCTTATACCGACCCCAAAATGAGAATCGGATGCATCTTCGGCACGGGTTGCAATGCTGCTTACATGGAAGAGGTTGGCTCCATCCCCAAACTGGCCCATATGAATCTTGCACCCGACACACCGATGGCGATCAACTGCGAATGGGGGGCCTTTGACAATGAGCACAAGGTGCTTCCACGAACCGAATTTGACAAGGTTATCGACCGGGACTCTCCTCGACCTGGTCAACAAGCCTTCGAGAAGATGATTGCAGGTCTGTACTTGGGAGAGATATTCCGACTTGTTCTCGTCGATCTCCACGACAATGGCGACCACATCTTTGCTGGCCAGGATATCTCTCTCCTTCGCAAGGCTTATTCGCTGGACTCGTCCTTTCTATCCGCCATTGAAGAGTAAGTATTAAAGCCTCAAAGCGCTGTGTAGAAAGGTGTGCTTATCACTAACCTGTCAACGCTTATAGGGATCCATTCGAGAACTTACAAGAAACTAATGAATTGTTTACTTCCAAGCTGAACATTACTTGCACTCGGCCTGAGTGTGAGCTTATCCGACGACTTGCTGAGCTGATTGGAACACGAGCTGCTCGGCTTTCTGCCTGTGGCGTGGCTGCTATCTGCAAGAAGAAGAATTACAAGTCATGCCACGTCGGGGCGGATGGTTCTGTCTTCAACAAATATCCCCACTTCAAGGCCCGTGGTGCCCAGGCTCTTCGAGAGATCCTTGACTGGCCAGCCAAGACCAGTCCCGAGCAAGAAGACCCTGTCGAAGTTCTTGCTGCAGAAGACGGCAGTGGTGTCGGTGCCGCTTTGATCGCCGCTCTAACCTTGAAGAGAGTCAAGGCTGGCAATCTTGCTGGTGTGCTGCACCCCGAAAACTTCAAATGATTGCAAACCTTCAGCCTACCATATATTCAATGATATATAGAGCAGCAAGAGAATAGCTCTGTCATATTCACGGTACGGAAGAGAAATCATTTCATGTAGGGAAACAGCTGCTATACACGGCCCTGAATGAGCATGTGTGAACGTATGCATCTCCATTGATAGATACGATATAATTATTACGCCGGTCAGCTGTATGCTACAGAAGCATCTGGACTAGGTCTTCTATTGATTGTTTCTCGAAATTTCTCTATCGACATGTCTAGTTCATTTCGTACCCTCTTATCCCATGAAAGTGCATATCGGCAATCTGTATTCTGTGCGTCAAATGTAAGCACGTGCTAATGCCCATCGTAGCGCATGTGTTTGGGCTGAAACTTACTATTCAGAGTCCAGTACCTCCGACGAACACCCTCCCACTCACCCTTACCATCCTTCGCCAAAGCAGTCATATCAACAGCACTCTCCTGCCACTCCACATCCAAGCCAGCATCGGCGGCGTGCATTTCTGCAACTTTAGTGTACACATCATAGCACACCGGCCGATCCGCGCCTAGTCCGTTGAAAAAGCTGAATCTGCCTTCCTGATCCATCAAGCCGGGGAGGTACTCGGTGAAGAACATCTTAAGCTGGCCGTAGTCCTCGCCAAAAGTATCGAAGTAGATGGCGTCGTAAACCTCCCCCTTTTCCAACAACTTTGGCACTATTTCTTGCCATTTCCCACCCCAGATCTTATATGCGCCTTCCTCAGGTCCACTCTTCTCCCATGAGGGGCCGAACTTGGACTCTGGTCTAGACGCATGCTCGAGCACAGAGGGGTGCGCCTCGATGATGTGATGCCGAGAGGGTTTTGCTTCGGCAAATATACCGTCGATGATGCCCATACCGAAACCAATGTTGAGGATACGCTTGCCAGGTAGGAGGCCAGGAAGGAGGGCTGCGACTGATTGGCGCATGATATCTGTTTCCCAAGACATCATAACGCCGTTGCGATCGGAGTCCACGAGCTTTGTCGAGTCGTAGACCAATCTGGACTGGAGGTATCGGTTGCTTGTTACCGTCTCCTTGTTGTCGTCCGGGGGAGCGAAGCGCGCTGGCTCTGCCGAGTGTTGGTCTTCCGTTGTGTCCATTGTGTCGGCATCAGCGTCTTCTTCTCCGCGATTCTGTTCAGCATTTGCGCCCTCCTCAGCTGCCTCCTCTTCGGCACCTGGCTCGGACGAGAGCTCCTCGTACCCATCCATCAGAGCGAAAAGCAGCTCAGCGCGCACACCGGCGTTTACACACATTTTGTACAGGGACTCCCGCCCTAGTCTTCGAGCGACACAGCCTGGGGTCTCGTTGTTGTTGTCCACATCGTTCCAGATGGCTCCTGAAAAAAACAGCTCCTGCAGTATTTCTTCCGCTTCTTCCACGCAGCCAGCTTCGTCACCTTCCGAATGAGTTGAGCCGGGCTCGACTGGTCCGCATGCTCGAATCGCAGCGTGGAGGGGTGTTTCGCCAGTTTGGGGGTCCTGAGCGCTGGCTTTCTCCCGCGCATCCAGGAGCTTCTTGAGTTGGGAAATATCGTGGCCCCAAGCGTGATATAAGATGTTGCGCGTGTCTTGAGGACAATCGGGGGATATCCTCGTGGGCATAGAATCGTCGATTGTGGGGGCCATGATGCGACGCAGGCGGTGTTGACACCAGCACAAGCGTGGGGGCGGATTGAGATGATAGATGTGCTGGAGGAAGGAAGTCAATGCAGCCAGCCAATGGTGATGAAGTAGTGGGGAATAGCCGCAATCATGTGCTCCTTCTCGGGACACTCGATTTATCACCACCATCAAGCACAAAAAAAAAAAGAAAAAACCTCTGGGACCCCTCGAGGCTTGCCCCGCCATGAGCTTGGCAATGTGGGTTTTTTTTTTTTTTTTCTAAAAAAAAGTCAATTATTCTTTGGATGCGCTAATACATACTCAGACATGTCGCAGGTCTTCCCAGCGGCAGCGGCGCCGTATTCAGCTGCTGGACCGGCGACCGCCCGCCATGAAACCCCTGTCTAAGCCCGCTCGCTCTTTGGCCGCAAGCATGATTCGCCAATGCCCCCGGGCCATGCAGACCATCTCCAGTTCTTTGAGCGTCTCCATCATCGTCATCTTGCTCATTCGTCGCTTCAGCTGCGAGCCAGCCTTGTCTCTCGTCTTGGCGGTGCTTCGATTTATTCCTTCTGTTCCGTCGGGGGTAGGTGAGGCCAATCTTGTCTTTACCTGCATCATCTTGCTTTATGTTCCTTTCATTTCCTTTGTCCGTGAACGGTCCTGGCTGCGTCAACATCACACCACCCCATGCCCCCGATGTGTGCCCATGCTGATTGTTAAGGACTTTACAGCACGCGACAGTCCTTGGAAGCCATCAATACAGGGCACAATCCAGGCAAAGCCCGGCGTCTTCGTCATGAAGTTTGGCGAGCAGCTACGGTCGAGCGTCATCCGCGAATACCAATGGTATTACATTGACTACAACGGCCTCAAGGCCGAACTGAAGAAGGCCACGGGCCCTGCCAAGCCCGGCGGTGCTGCAGACAATGAATGGACTGAGGAGGATGAAATTCGCTTTGTCGGCAAGCTCGAGGCAGAGCTTGAGAAGGTGCACACTAAGCAGCAGGTGAAGGCCATGGAAATTTCGAGACGGATTGCTGTCAGCGAACACGAAGTCAAGGACGTTGTCAATCGTCTCAATGAGCGTGGTCTCGGCGAAGAAGGGCCCAGCGAAGAGGAGTTCATGCTATTGGAGGAGGACTTGAGTGACATCATTGCCGATGTTCATGATCTTGCCAAGTTCGTACAGCTCAACTACACCGGGTTTTACAAGATTATCAAGAAGCACGATGTAGGTTTCAGTCTGAGTCATGGCTCACTATGTACTTTGATGCGTTTGAAAGCTTACTAATTCGTCAGAAAATTACTGGATGGCACCTTCGTCCTGTCTTCGACACTAGGCTCAAAGCGAAGCCATTCTACAAGGAGAACTACGACGCTTCCGTTATCAAGCTGTCAAAGCTTTACGATCTCGTGCGAACCCGCGGTAACCCAGTAAAGGGCGACAGTGCTGCCGGAGGTGGTCAGGCAAATTTCGTCCGCCAAACGACAAAGTACTGGGTTCATCCAGACAATGTCACCGAGTTGAAGCTCATCATTCTGAAGCACTTGCCCGTGCTCGTTTTCAATGCCAGCAAAGAGTTTGAACAACAAGATCAAGCCATCACATCAATTTACTACGATAATCCTGAAAAATGGGACTTGTACGAGGGCCGCTTGAAAAAGACGGAAGGAGCAGAGGCTATCAGACTTCGATGGTATGGAGGCATGCAAACCGAGACGATATTTGTAGAACGCAAAACCCACAGAGAAGACTGGACTGGTGAAAAATCCGTAAAAGCGCGTTTCTCTATCAAGGAAAAGAACGTGAATGCTTATATGCGAGGTGAACTGCTCCCTGCTGCCATTTTCGAAAAGGCACGTAAGGAGGGCAAGAAGTCCGAAAAGGCCATTGCTGAGGATGAGCGCCTAGCCTCCGAGATTCAGTGGTCGGTCCTCAAGAAGGGTTACAAGCCTGTGTGCCGTTCGTTCTACAACCGAACTGCGTTCCAGCTCCCAGCAGACGCGCGAGTCCGCATCTCTCTTGACACGGAGCTGACAATGATTCGCGAAGACAATCTTGATGGCCGTACTCGATCGGGTGACAATTGGAGGCGCATGGACATTGGTATTGATTGGCCATTCTCGCAGCTGCCCCCTGAAGATGTGGTTCGATTCCCTTATGCCGTCCTTGAGGTGAAACTCCAAACGCAGATGGGACAAGAACCTCCAGCATGGGTACGCCAGCTAATCTCATCTCACCTTGTCGAGTCTGTTCCCAAGTTTTCCAAATTTATACACGGCACAGCATGTCTGTTTCCAGATAGGATTAACCTTTTGCCCTTCTGGATGCCACAGATGAAGGTTGACATCCGCAAACCTACCTCACATGACTTTGGCATCCGTCGGCCAGGTCTCTCAGGCACAACCAACACCGACGACGACGACGACGAAGAGGATCTGGATTCTGATGAAGAAGAGGAACGAGTGGCTCCTCGCGCGTCAACATCCAACGGCCAACCCAGTTCCCGAGGTCTTCCGGCCTCGACAGACACGGAAGGCCAGACGACTGCTCAGCCAGCCAGCAACGAGGACTATCCCATCTACGACTCTGACGACGAATATGATCCCAACTACGAGCTGGAGGAGGCAAGACGGGTCGGAGGATGGCACTACTATTCAACGGTACTTGCTACCAAGGGTCGTGCAGCCCGCGATAGCGCACTAAACCTGTTGAAGCATCTCATTCCCTCACCACGCAGCACCGAAGTGCCTCGCAGCGCTCGACTTCAAATGCTATTCGGCTCTGGCGCCATCCAGCAGAAGAAGTTCAAAGCCCCCCCAGGCAAGAAGATCTACGTCCCTGTCCGCGTGGAACCAAAGGTCTATTTCGCCGCCGAGCGAACCTTCCTTGGCTGGGTGAGTCTCGACAGAAAAAGAAAAAAAAATCTGGAACTAGACCCCTGCCTGGTCTGCTTTGCTAACCATGTACCCTAGCTCGAATATTCCATTTACATCGGCACCATCGCCGTCACCCTCCTCAACTTCGGCGATCACCCCACCCGCACGTCATTCTGGATCTCGGGGACCTTCACTCTCCTCGCCGTTCTGAGCCTGTGCTACTCGGTTGGTATCTATCTCTACCGAAGCAAATCGATTCGCAGTCGCAAGGCAGCCCGGTTCTACGACAAATGGGGACCCAGTGTGCTCTGCGTGGCGTTGTTTGTGGCAGTGGTATTGAACTTTGCCTTTGAGGGCAGAGAGAGAAGCGTGTGGTGACGAATGTGGTTCGGCACGTACATAGGTGGTTCCGATATAGCTTCACCAGTTTCTTGGCGCTTGTCTTTAGGCACGGAAAGGGCGAAATACTTGGGCTTGTGTGCAGTTAGCTTGTACAGAGTGTAGCGAAGTAGCATGTTCAAAGCAAAGTTGTTCATTGTCTGCTTGGTCCGTCAACCTGGGTAGCGTCTATCAAGGGTAACCCACTACCGACTAACATTCTTCCAATTGTTTTCATCAACAACGAAGTAGTGTGTGCCATCATCGTAAATTTCCAAATCACCAAAACGCCAGCCTGGTATGGTGACGACCTCCTCATTCCTGCGCATCTCCATAACACCTCATAAGCGACATAGTCTCATAAAAGGACAGTCCAATTTGTTCTTGAAATAGTTACTACACCACGGCTGTCACTCTCCTCACGTTCTTCCGCGCACCCTCGCCGGCCACGGAGATAAGGTTCTCTGTTTCCAAGCCCCGCATGACTTCGTTGAACTCGGCCGTTTCGACCGGCACGCTCGTCGCGTCGCTCAGACGCTTGGCCACATCGGACCAGCGAACGCCGTTCCCGCCAGCAGTCATGTCATCTAGGAGTTTGAGGATGGCGTCTCTCAGTTCGCTGCGGCGCTTGCGGTCAGCGGCGCTAGTGCCCTCTGTCAAAAGGCTCATGTCGATGCGCCCCTGCGAATCCGTGGCGGCCGTCTTGAGGGCGCTCTGGATGAGGCGGTTGGCTTCGCGGACGTCCTCGCGGGTGACTGTGTCGGAGAGCCTCATCTTGGCATGAGCTTCAGAGAGACGAATCATGCTTTCGAGCTGTCTTGTCGTGGCGGTGATGCGCTTCTCTGCGGCACGGACGTCCTGGCCGAGAGCTCGCATGGCAACGTAGCAGTTGACGAGCTCTTCTCCGGCTTCGCGGGTGAGGACGGGCTGGATGTGAGATCGAGCGTAAGAAATGTACAGAGTGAGGAACTCGATTGGAAGAATGTCGTTGTTCGTAGGGGCAGAGTGCGGCTTGTCCTCGAGGTAAAGTGACAGGAGATGCTTTGCCAGACGCTTGTCGGTCTTCTCATCGACCCGGTCGAGGATCAGATAAACCAAATCAAAGCGGGAGAGGAGGGTAGGAGGGAGGTCGATGTTTTGAGGCACAGAGAGTTCGG
Organism: Atkinsonella texensis; assembly: GCA_001008035.1. Taxonomy (NCBI): domain Eukaryota; kingdom Fungi; phylum Ascomycota; class Sordariomycetes; order Hypocreales; family Clavicipitaceae; genus Atkinsonella; species Atkinsonella texensis. Next base: position 827,381 of record KQ061689.1, read on the forward strand.
GGTTGTAGCGACTGCCGATGGGGTTGGCAGAAGCTAGGATACTGGTTCGGGCGTTGAGCGTGGTAATGATGCCGGCCTTGGCTACAGAGACAGTCTGCTGCTCCATGACTTCGTGAAGCACAGACCGCGTAGCGTCTGACATTTTGTCGAACTCGTCAATGCAACAGACACCACCGTCTGAGAGGACGAGGGCCCCGGACTCAAGAACAAGCTGCTTGGTCTCCGGATCACGGGTCACATATGCTGTGAGGCCGACTGCTGAAGAGCCTTTTCCGCTAGTGTAGATGCCTCGAGGGGCAATCTTGTGAACATATGACAGAATTTGTGACTTGGCCGTTGAAGGATCGCCACACAACAGCACATTGATGTCACCTCTGTATTTAGGACTGCCACCCTTCTGGAATGTTTTGTTGGTGCCGCCAAAGAGTTGCAGGAGAATGCCTTTCTTGACATCGTCTGCCTCATAAATTGAGGGCGCGAGAGATCTGGCAAGAAGCTCGTAGATGTCATCACGAGCTGCTGTCTCTCGAATCCTGGTCTCCTCTTCAGGGGTAATGACACGAGTTTCTTCCATTTCATTGCTTCCTTTATCAGCCTCGTCCTCACCAGTGACGCCAAGCGTGGTTGCGTCAGCGCCCATACGCTTCTTGTCAACCTTTTGAACATGAAGAACATCCACATAGGTCTTGTAAACGCTCTTGATTGCCCGTTGGCGGGGGTTTACACGCACGGGGCTGACCCGGAAAATACCAGTCAGCTCAACACGGTCACCTGCCTTGCAAAAGTCGACCAACTCATTGTACACGCAAACAGATACGGAGTGAGGTGTTTGGCCAGCAGGGACGGCATCAGGGGTTTCTTGCAACTTGATAACTTGCTTGTCCTCAAAGGAGCATCTGTTGTGGATAATCTGCATGGAGTTTTTGGAGTCGCAGATACGGCGAGGGCATTCAGTTGGTTCTCGGATCTTGCCACGGTCAAGACCAACATTAACGGAGTGGTTGCAGACATTGCATCGAAAGAAGGCGTCCTTCATGTCAGGAATGACAGGAGTTGTTCGGATGATTAGGCCCTTGATGCAGATCAGGCGATCCATATCTAGCAGCCGGTTAGCAAATGTCGAAAAGCTTCCGTGGCATATACCCATTGAATTGAAGAGCAAATAGCACAATCGTACCAGAGGGGTTTAGGTCTCTCAGATTTGTAGGCTTATCAAGGCCAAATGGACGAACAACATAGAGGGATGAAGACACTTGATCTTCCAGCGATGGTTGATCCTGGGATGGGCGAGAAGTGGTGGGCTCGTCAGGTCGGTCAGAGCTTGGAAATACAGGCTCCGAGCTCTGAGTACTGGCTTGAGTGTCTCGCGGACCAGCGCTGCTCTGTGAGTATCCATTTCTGACTGTTTCGGCCCGGGCTAGTTCGACCATCAAGTCGTGAACAGACTGATCCATGACTGGTACGATCTCCTGGGGGTAGGCTTGGATCTGATGCCATAGCTTCCGTGTTGGGGGATAGAGGTTCAGATCAGAAATGTCGAGATACAGTCTTGTTGTACCCAGAAGCAACATATTCTGCAGTGCCTCCCAGTACGGCTTAGACTCGGCATCTGGCGCCTGTCGAACATCAGCATCGGAGAATCCATCTCGGTACATTCTGTACTTCTGTGTAAAGTTGCGCAGAAAGTCTTTGAATGAAGCAAATGTGTCGTCAATGGAAACCGTTGTACCCCAGATCAGACTTTGGCCGTGGCCACCCAGATGATCAGCCTCAGACGTGTTCGGGTCACGATTGACGAACGACGCAGCATCCGATCCCGGAGTCTGGCCTTCCTGCACGACTCTACCAGTATCATCTAAGATAATGCGACGCGGAGCACGAGGCGTCCGCAAAGCATCTGAATTGATGTCACCACGTCTATAAGCAGCAGAGCTACCGCGGTCTGAGCCAACAAAGAGTCCACTACTTTCACTGCGCAGTTCCGATCGCTGTCCAAGTGATCTGCCGGGGCTGGAACTAGGGTCGTAACGGATGGGTGATGATTCTGCAAGAAGGGTCAGTATTCGCTCATCATCAATGTCCGACACCATATCCACCGCAAACTCCATGCCGAAACACCAACCTCCTGCGAGGGTACCACTCGCTCTGGGTGTTCTTTGAGAGTCCTGCCGCGGCGTTTGCGACTCTGACATTTGTCGCAGCGGGGAACTTGGAGCAGCTGCATGGCCATGTGTGCTCTGGCTATCGGTCATCTGCCTCAATGGTGAGGATACCTCTCCGTTTGCGTCATCTTGGTTGTCATGCGCGGCAGGGGGTGATGACGATTGAAAGAACATTGGGCTCGAAGCGAGCTGTGACGGTGGGTTGCGAGGGGTGTTCACGTCGGAATGTCGAGTAGATCGACGAGGCGTGCTCGACTGCGAGCTGCGTTGCCGACGACGAGACGGCGACGACATGATGGAGTGCTATGTGAATTACAGCGGACCGCAATTATGTTGAAAATATGAAGGTCAAGGCCAGCTCCGTAACAGAAAATCACATATGCATGGGGAGAGGGAGTAGTCGACTCACGGGTAGAGGTGGGAAAGCGCGTCACGCGTTAATGGGTTCTGGAACACGAAATCCAAAAGTAGTTAGGCCAATGCCCTTACTTAGCAGTTATTGTCAAGAAGGACGGAGCCCGGCTAAAGTGTTTAGCCGCTTAGCGCGCTGTGGCTCTGTGACCCAGACATGGATGCAAGTTAGGGGGGTCAATGGGATGGTGGGCAACAACAGCTGGTCAGTTGCGTTAGCAGCACAAATCATTGACATTGACCGCAGCAAGCACCTGCCACCATGTCTCCCGGAATCTCCCTCACGTCGGTCCATGCCGTCCTCATACTAAGTGTTGACGACGGTTCCAGACTTCTAGCAAAATATTTCTCCCCTCCTCACGGCGCGGCAGGTAAATACAAACCGTCACTACTCCCTGTGTCCTCCCCCGCAGAGGAAGGTCGTGACTGCAGATATCGTGAGATCATACTAAGACGAATTAAATAAATCTAGGCGGTGCACCAGCTAAAATCCCGTATCCCGACTTAAAATCACAAAAGGCGTTCGAGAAGGGTCTTGTCGAAAAGACAGCCAAGCAAACTGGAGATATCATCCTCTACGATAACAAGGTCGTTCTGTATAAGTTTGAGACGGACGTCATGATTTACCTTGTGGGCGAGGTAGACGAGAATGAGATTCTGCTATACAGCACACTTCTCGCCATCCGTGACTCGCTACACATCATTTTCAAGTACGGCCGATTACCTCGTTTCCCTCCCTGACCTCCATCCCGTTGATTGCAAAGAACAAGAGTGATTAACCCTGCGTGTCATAGACAATCCATTGACAAACGTACCGTCATCGAAAACTACGACCTCGTGGTTCTTGCTCTAGAGGAGATTGTCGACGACGGCGTCATCCTCGAAACGGACCCGGTCATTATTTCCCAGCGCGTGAGCAGAGCGCCTCCGCAGGATGTTCAGATTGGTCGCATCGACCTCAGCGAACAGGGCGTCAACAACCTTGCTCAATATGGCAAGAGCAAACTCACGGAGTGGATACGGCATGGTTTGTGAACGAGAAGGGATGGCGTATGGAATGGGATATGGACGATATAGAAGGTCATGACAATGGTAGCGACTTGAACCGGAAAGGAGCATGGAATTGCCGGTGATTCTACAATGGAACGGAAAAGGCAGTTCTCCAACGTTGCTTACTTTGGGCCACATGAATAAAAGATCTGACTAAGACAACATGTACATCGTCCGGAATTAATGCATGTATTCCGGGCAAGAACAAAATTCGTGGAATTGAACGAGGAGTGAGTGTTCTGCAGATCCCAAGGACTTTTCTTCAAAATCCCATCTATAATCTATAGATGCATAACCCTACGCTCTAATTTCAGACGCCGCCTTTCGAAGGCGGTTCATGACTGCAGCCGAAATTCCCAGCCGGTCGTCAATGCCGTCTACAAAAATCATGTCCACGCTTCGTCTATCCAGTTCTCGCAGAGCAGAGAATAGCCACTGTGCAATGTCCTTTGTATCTTGGCCCAAGTCGATATCGAAGACTTCTCCCGAAATATTCCCCTCTTGGTCTTTCAAGTCAGCCACATATACCTCATATGAGGAGGAGGAGTCATGGTCGTGATTCCGACCAGAGGAAGGATGGAAGTTGGTGCACCGCAGGCCAGCGCCCGCTTGCCACCTCTGGGTCCGTATGATGCCCACGCGCTTGTGTGAGGTTCCATTCGTGGTCTGTGCATGGCCGTTTGTGAGATTTGGAGCAGCAGCGTCCACATCTACCGAGTCGATCCCATGTCCGCCAGCTCGATAGGTTGATTCGTACAACACAACCCTCGCCCTGGGGCTGTAATGCTTATACTTCATGCCTGGCGCCCTGGGTGCAGCCTTGCCTTCCTCGCTCTGGTCTTTGTACGCAATGGCGACATGCTCCCAGCCGGGACAGCTGCGCAGGTCTGCCAATCCCACGCCTCCGGGCCTCAGAACAACAGGTGGATCGCACAGCCCGTCCACAACCGTGCTTTCTACCCCAACTTGGCACGATCCTCCATCCAAAATCAGTTCTATCCTTCCATCTAAGTCGTCTCTGACGTGCTGCGCAGTTGTAGGCGAAGGCTTCGTGGACGCATTTGCTGACGGGGCCGCCAGCGGCACACCAGCAAGCTTGATGAGCGTCAGTGCCAGCGGTGAGGATGGCATTCTCACGCCAAAGGTCTTGAGGCCAGCAGTCACCTCGGGCGCGAAAGGGGAAGGATCGGGATTTGGTAGTAATATGGTCAGAGGTCCAGGCCAGAATCTCTCAATTAGCGGCTTGTATATGGCGGGTATCGGGTCGTTGTTGTCACTGCCATAGCCCCCTTTTGCTCTCAGCAACTTTCGCAGCATGTGTAAGTCGGACACATGGACAATGAGAGGATTGTCAGATGGTCGCCCCTTTGCTGAGTAAATCCCCTTGACGGACCCGCTTCTCGTGGCATCTGCGCCGAGGCCGTATACTGTCTCTGTAGGGAAAGCAACTGGCGTGTCCCTGGTTCGGAGATATTCTGCTGCAGGTTGCAACGCAGCCGCCGCGGCTTGAGCCCCTGGCCTGATGTTCCAGTGCTCCAATCTGTCGAGAGGGCCTCCTTTGTCGTCAAAATAGCCCAGCGATTCCTTCTGAGAGACCGGCACCACTCGCGTTTCCATGGCGGGCGTCGTCATGAGACAAGCCCAGCTAGTGAGGAATCGGGCTGATGCCGATATAAGTCGAGGTGCTGTCACCCAGGCCAACGTGACGTGACTGAGGTAGCGTGGACGTTTGCCCAGCTGTAGCAACGTAGGAGTAAATCGATATTATGTATGGGCTGTCAAAAAGACACTTCTGCTTGACAGTCATGGAAATGCGAAGACTCGGGCATCGCAAGTTGTGTAAAGTTCGTCATATAGCATTGGTTGGTGGCCCAGAATTTTCTGAGTCGCTTGACTCACTTTTATTTTTGGGCCCTCCGATGCGCGCAATGAAGGAAGTATGCCAACACAACCGCTCGTCTTTGCGCTTATTTCATAATCACACTCACAAAGGCAGTAAAGGTAAGTAAGGTACTTGGTTTCAGTGAGAACGGGAGCAAGTCTAACATTCGTTGCGTAACATGTTGGACAAAAATGGACAGACCTGCCACACGGAAGGATGGGGGCAAAAAAACTAACTTGGACTCGCCGGGAATTGAACCCGGGACCATTCATAAGCAACTATTACTGATAGATGGATTAGTCCCAAGACTATCCAAGCTTTCACAGGTGCGAAACGAAGATCATACCCCTAGACCACAAGCCCGAGTTGTCGTGATTAGTCTCTATTTTCGTCCATAAACTCTAGAAACAATGCTCAGCTGGGTGATGATTTCACCATGTATCCCTACTCGCCATTGCAGCTGTAGAGTCTTGTTCCCGAAAATTCCCATGATATTTATGGTTATTTAGCTGTTTTCAACTGGATGGATCAAGGAGGATATTTTACGCTCAATTGGTGATGCGGCGTGGTCGTGATAATGGTCAAGGCACGCACTCACCCTGTAGCAAACATGATTTCAGATATTGTGGTTCATCTCCAACCGGTTGTAATCATGTGTTACTATCAGTTCACTGCGGGGGATGAAAAGTAGGTCATGGTATATCTTTCAATGATTGAATAAGATATCCATTGTAGTCCTCCATCAGAACAACGAGGACATTTACTGATATTGCATATCTCACCGAGTACGTTTTCTTAGGGCAGAATATGGAGAAACAAGTGTAAGCATGTCAAGCGGACATCACATATCATGCCTCGTAATGATGAATCCCGTCAACGAAGAAGCACGAAGAACATAATCTTATATCTAACTGTATTTATTTCCTGATGGCTCGACAGCGTCTCATGCGCCCCTTCATCAATAGTAGATGCTACCATGTCATCAACGCCACCGGTTATGCTCGCACTAGTGATCTGGCTTTCTTCATCTCATCCGCTGTCAGCACCCATTCAATACCACCGTCATTTTCGTTCATGAGCTCCTCCCATTCGTCGTCCTCCATGTTGGCTACCATGAGAAGTTGTGTCACCTTCCCAAACGCCTCTCGAACGCTATAATCACCCTTGGATACGTTATCTACAATACTACTGAAGTCCCTCTCTATGCGGACCACGCCAAACGGACTCGTCTTACCAACATACGTCAGGATCTTCTTCTCGAGGATTCTTGACAAGTACCGTGCAGTGATATCCAGAAGAGTACCAAATGTGCCAGGCGTCATGATTCGCGCGATGGGTCTCATGAGCTGATCCCAGCCGTGCTCAAATCGCCGGCCGACTTGTTCCAAGAGATCACTCTCCTCTTCATCGTTCTGATGCGCCAGGTCGCTCAATTCCTCCTCATCAAGGGTGTAATCAGCATCGCGGAAAGTCTCGCTGATGACGGGGCGCAGACGGAGCTTGACAACCTGAGTGAATAGTACTTGTATGCCCTCACTCAATAGCTCGGTAGATTTTGCGATGAACCCTGCCTCGAGGGAATGTAATGCATTGGCCACAAAGGTCACGTCTTTTCCAAACGGGAAATGCTCCTTTAACGAGCCTTGTAGAGTTATGCTATGTGGTTGCCTCTCTGCAACTGCAACACGAGCGCCAATGATTCTACCCAGGTATTCGTTGGACAAGTCCAAGCTGTTGATGAGCACCATGAATTGTATAATCTTGTCTGCTGGTGGGAATCCTTCATGAATGATGGGTTTCGGATACGACTCGTCCCGCATCTTGCGTTGGATCATGCCGATGAAATCAGAGCCCAGAACTCGACCAACGGTAGGAATAACGGATGAAACAACGTCTCGTTGTGACGTTGATATCGATTTTTGTAACACGTTATCGACAATGTACATGACATCGTCTACCGCTGTGATAATAAACGGCCCATTACCGTCGATGGGCTTATTCAAGCTAAGGGATAAACCAGTCGGGTATTCATCCAATTGGAAAGCCTTCTCTACGGATCGACGGAAGAAAAAGGTTGTCATGACATTGTATGGAGTTGTAAGTTTTGCCGAGACCTTGCGGTAAAGGTTTGACTTTACTAACAGCTCCGGTAAAACCACAGGTGTGTCTTCATCATTCAAATCCTGCAACTGTTCAATGGAATCAATATTAATGTCTCCTCCTTGACAACGGGGTAGACGCAAAACTTACCATGCATTTTCCTGCAATGAACCGCGTGTACAAAGACCAACGCCCGAGCATGACGGCAATCTCGCTGAGAAGGCCATCTACCTCCTTCATATTTACACCCTCATCCTCGCTCGATCGTGGGTTGTTATTTCCGACAGAAGGAGAACTAATTCGTGGCGTACCACTTCTAGGAGCCTGTGGGAGGAAGCTCTGAACCAGAAATGAAAAGGGGTAGCTTTTAACGTCAGTGATGGTCCTGTCTATACCTCTTTCATCACTCCACGTATCAAGTATGATGCCACCCTGTACATCCGCCTCCATCTGTAGTCGCTCTATTACCTTAACCATCTTCCCAACACCATAGTGCCGCTCCACGAGACCACCGTGAGACTCGACAATTTGTGCGATATGCTCAAATAATCTCGTTAGGGCATTGGCGTAGAAGAAGCCCTCTCTTCGGGGCTGACCACCTAAACTATCCTTCAATGTAGCACGTGCAGTGCCCGCAACTCCTTGACAAACATAACGTCCATATATATCAAGCCCAATATCTGTTCGCCCAATCAAAGGGAATAGTTTGAAGAATCGGGTAACCTTTGTTCCATCACCATCTCCAGCGGCCTTTTCGAACTCCCGCAAGAAGAGACCACACAAAGATTCTCTGGCGCTTTCCAAGGTCACCCATGGAGGATCTGGAATTTCCACACTAGGCACAATGCTCGCAGCAAAAGCCCCTTTGGCGATATCCTCGGGAACTTTGCTCGCTCTAGACAAGTATCCTGCGGCAGCCTCCCAGTCTTGCGGTGCGCCCATGGACCCGACCACACCATTGACACAAGCTTTGAGCTCGGCAACCTGCTCTACGACCCTGAGGGTAACCTCTACCCGGCTCTTCTCCAGATCAAGCTCCTTTACCCGGTTACTGAGACTGCCAGCCGTCTCGGCCGCTGAGGCAAGCATGTCATTGTTGATGGACCTTGCCGCGATGACTTGCGCACCGAGTCCAGCACGCAACAAATCCAGCCGACCAAGATCTCGTGTCAAGTCGGATTGCGAAGCAATGAGGGAGTCAAGACGGGCTGTGATTGCAGACTCTCGCTCGTGCAAGATTGACAGGGTAGCTCGCAGATCCGCTATGCTGGAGACATCGCTGAAGGGAGACGTAGCTTTTGGCTTCGGATCCTTGCCATCGCGAAGGCTTGGGCGACGGGGTACGCCATTTGTGATGGCAGACATTGACAACGAGCAGATGTGGTCGGGAGGCGCATAGCTCCCGGGAGCCGTGGTCGACGGTATTGCTGTGCAAGAAGCTCTGGGCTTGAAAGAAGTTGTAGCTGGCCAGTGTTGGAGGTGCTTGGAATTGCAGAGTGGGCTCGGTCGGTCATTCACATTCACAAGGCTGGAACACAAACGTCACTGGTCGCGACTGCCACATGGCACATCTTGGCTCCTGGACCGGGTTCCTGGGCCGGGAGGGGCCACATTCAACGCTGGACATGTTCAAGCCAGACACGACGACGTTTTTGCCAGATGCGCCCATAGGCCATGGGCCGCATGACATTACTTTACTATTTGTTGCATGCTTTGGACGGCGAACCCGGCTGTTTTTACATCTGATCCCATGAGACCAGATGAGACATAGCCGTAACTAGGCTACTTTTGCAAATGACACCATGTTCTAATATACTCCCAATCCTCCTGCTGCAAGTTCCCTTGCTATGCTGACATTTATACATGTCGGAGCTACGACTCCTGTGAGTTGGTTGAGCCATGTACGGGACCACTGCAATCAGAAGCATGACCTTTCCCCTGAGCTAAACACTCTGACTATATCCGCTGACCAAACGCCTTCTTCCATATTTTAAGTACTTGCGTAGCTCATCTGCCCAAAACACCGAACTACATAAAACCACCAGTCTGAAAAGATCTGCAAGCCCAATTGCCTCAGTTTGGAAGACTTCGTGAAGCCAAGGCATGTAAATCACCAACAACTGACAGACGACGCTAAGAGACACCGCCCAGTTGAACAAATTATTTGCAAAGAGCCCAATCTCACCTCTCAAGATCGACTTGGACTCGGAACGACAGCTTAATGCGTTAAACATGTCGAAGAAAACAAAGCAGGTAAATGTCATTGTCGTGTCACGCCGTGTCACCTGCCCATCTGCCAACATTTCATGGCTGTAAATGAGCATCGTGCCGAACATGATGATGGCGGCCGATGTCAGAACACGCGTGATCACGGCCTTGGTCAGTACGGCGTCATTACGTCTTCGTGGTGGCCGATTCATCACATCAGGGTCAACCTTTTCTACACCGAGGGACTGGGCGGGAGGGCCGTCCATGATAATGTCTAATAGTAGTCAGCGAGGGCAAACGATTGTGGAAAGTCGACGTGGAGCACCCACTTATCCAAAGAATCTGCATCGCATTAAGCGGTGTTTTGAACCCAAAAAAGGTACAGAGGAGTACCAGTGACAAACTGGCAGCGCTCGTACTAAGTTGGAATGTGAGAAAGTTCTGAATATTGTTGAAGATTCCTTTGCCTTCTTCAATTGCACGCAGAATGGTCGAGAAATCGTCGTCAGTCAATATCATATCGGCCGCTTCCTTGGCAACATCTGTGCCGTGTCGGCCCATGGAAATGCCTATGTCAGCCTTCTTCAGGGCTGGAGCATCATTCACGCCGTCTCCAGTCATAGCAACAATATCGCCGCGAGATTGCAAGGCTCGGATAATCTTCATCTTGTGATCCGGGTTTGTTCGAGCAAATATAGTGGTGTGCTGCATGGCCATGGCAAGATCTTCTTCGGACATTTCGTCAACCTCATCACCGCGAAGAACTGGACGTACGGTCCCCTGGCTGCTCGAGCGTTGACTGGCCACTGCTATGTTCATGCCGAGTTGCTTGCCAATGGCAAGTGCTGTTGTCTCGGCATCACCCGTGATCATGATCACTTTTACGCCTCCTCGCATCAGTCTTCTGATGGAGCGACTGACACCGGGTCGAGGCGGATCACTCATGCCGACTAAACCAGCAAACGTCAAATCCCTGTACCCTTCTTCATTTGCCATGGGAAGAGAGTCATTACTGTGATTGGGGGCGGGTGTACCGGTTCGAGATCCATTCTGTGAGGCGCGGCTTCGGAATGGCCTAAATACCGTCCCACTGGCAAAGGCTAGAACACGAAGACCTTTTGAAGCCATTGCATTCGCGGCTGTCAGAGCTTCTTGACGCCTATTCGAATCAAGAACTATTTCTCTGCCGTCCTTGTCGAGATATGTGCTGCACGCAGTGAGAATTCTCTCAATAGCACCCTTCATGTAGGCGAACTCCTTGTCCCCTTTTGATTCAGATCCGATGGTCACACCCATCCATTTTCTTTCAGAGCTAAATGGTGTCTCTGTAACTCGAGGTCCCACGGAGTCGCGGATGTCGTGCTCTTTGAACTTATCAAGCATATCCAACATAGCTACGTCCGTTGGCTGGCCCACCCATCTGGATGGAGTAGCTATTTGGCCTCTCCCAAGCGTTGAGTTTAGAACTGCAGAGGCTGCAGCCCCACTCTCTGTATACTTTTGAGCAAGACGCGCGTTGTTAGCGATATTACCGATGCGCATGATTCTCAGAGAAGCAGGCGTCATCTTGTCTTCAATCGAGTCCGAATCAGACGCAAAATTAATTGGTTCATCAATTCCAAAATACCACATCTCAGAGGTCGTCATATGGTTTGTCGTCAGAGTTCCTGTCAAACTCGTCGAGTTAGCACGAAGAGATGGCTATGATGGTGAGGGGTGGAGTTGAAGAGTTGACAAACGCACCAGTTTTGTCAGTACAGACAACATTGACAGAGCCTAGAGTCTCAACCTTGGGCATTCTTCGTACGATGGCATTATGCTTTGCCATTCGGTGAACACCAAGTGCCAAGGTAACCGTCACAATGATGGGGAGTCCTTCAGGAATAGCCGCGACTGCCAGGGATATGGATATCGTGAAGACTTCCAGCAAATTTTTACCTTGCAACCACCCTATGAATGATATAAGCCCGATCACAACAAATGATGCCTTGCTGAGCTGACCGCCGAGTTCATCCATCGATAACTGAAGGGGGGAGCGTGGACTCTCTGTACCCGAAACGCTCGTCGCAATTGTGCCAAACTGGGTGCTTCCTCCTGTTGCGAATACGATGCCCTGCCCGTGGCCTGATGTAACAAGCGTTCCCATGTACGCAATATTATGAGTTTCATTCCCACCAGCCTCCTGCTGGGTTTTGTCGGATCCTAGCAATGATGATTGAGGGAGCCGTAGGTGACTCAACCCTTGGCTACTGACCTGTCTCGACCGGGCCTCTGTGGTGATCCTCACAGATTCAGTCTCTCCAGTCAGATTTGATTCATCAATTGTTAGATCGGCTGCTTTGGTGACGCGAATATCCGCAGGAATGCGATCACCGGTGGTGAAGAGCACCAAGTCACCAGGTACAAGCTGGCTAGCCATGACCTTGGTTGATTCTGCATCCATGGCATCCTCAACCGGAGTTTTCGTCCTGGGGCTGCCGGATTGATCCACCTCTCCTTCAGCTGACGGCGGCCAGGCGGGAGATCTCGGCATAGAGGCTGATGGTTTGCTGCTCCCCCCACGAACTAAATGCGCGTGATTGGGCACAAGATGATTCAGGGCCTCGATGGACTTTTCTGATCGATATTCTTGAATGAAGCCCACCGTCACTACTATGGTCACGGCAACTGTAATGCTTACAGCGTCATCTAAGTTGCCCAACAAGAGGGACATCCCAGCTGATACAAGAAGCAGGAGGATAAGTGGCTCCTGAAATTGTCTTATGAATCGAAGCCACAGAGGCTCTGGCTCATCATGTGGAATTTCGTTGGGTCCATAGTCGCCAAGTCGTGTCAGAGCGTCGTTGGCTGTGAGGCCGTAAGTTAAAGAGGTTCGGAGTCGGGCGGCGGCCTCGCTCGGTGTCATATAAGAAAACTCGTCCGCTACACCCTGTAATATTGTTATTCGCGAGGAACTTGTCTATGTGGTTCGTTTGTGGACGGCAACTCGACATACTCTGGCATGAGACGAGGTGCTGCGCAAGTGACGTGGTCTTTGAGGCCCATCACCATGCGATTGTTCCAAGTCAGTGAGCTCGGTAATGGTTGGTTTACCAGACGTGGGAAGCAATGGCTCCTGACTTGAGCCATCGCGACCCAGCCATGGTATTTGCATCGTGGCGGACGGAAGTATATAGCCCTTTCAATTCGGGAAGGGCATGAGGATGCTTAGACGAAAAGGGTTGAAATCGTCGTCATGGAGGAAGTGATTACCTGAATAGAGTCATTTGTCTTATGGAGAAGCTCAGGGCTGGCAAAGTATGTGAACAAATAATGGAATTTTGTTCATCAAAAGGTGAATTGATCACAAGTAAAAAGGAAAGAAATCGGTTGTCTTGCATGGGGGCGGGACGCCAAGTGATGACAGGAAGTGCTGTCAGCTAGTAGAGTTAAATCTGGTTGCGCCAAGGGAGCACTTTGGACTACGTGGTACCTTGAATGGGGTCGTCCCCGGATGGCAGACGGGCCAATCATCTATCAGGGGCTCGCGCCTCAGGATCTGCTGGTGATCATCTCGTAAGTATTCCGTACTCCGTACAGTCGCACTCAAGCAGGGCTGAAATTCACCGAATGGCAAGACGACAGCAAGTGGAATTCTTATTAAGCTGCGTCACCAATTGGTATTTTGGGCGAGAAGTGAAGTTCCATGATAATAAGTACCTAGGTACCTCCCTGTTAGCACCGGCGCGACTTGCTCTTTAAAGTTACAGGATTCTGTAATCGAGGAGAAACAGCCGCTGTTGTTCTCGATAGAAAGCAATAGCGTTGTATTGAGGCACCAACGGAGGAAGGAGTCGAATGTAATTGACGCGCTCACTTTGCACCCTATTTACATTTCATACGACACTTAAGCAACTACAGTCCTGGAATGTAGCTTGACATGCTACTTTCTTGAAGCAAGCTGCTGGCCAATCACAGCACAGTGCAGCGAAAACGCGGCCCAGGTACCTGGTAGTGATGTACGACCAGCGCCTTCACGTGATCCGGTTGACGTGGAGACATGGCGGAACTGTGGCCTGCGGAAACGAGCAGCGCAGCCTGCAAGCGACCACAGCCTGACGCCTGACTGTTCACCAGCCCCGCCATTTTAGTTCCTTGGTGTCCATCGTCCTCTTCCGCGCCCGGCGACCTTCATTTGCAACCGCGAATCCGCATCATCGCTTCTGACGGTTTTTTTTTTTTTTTTTTTTTTTTTTTTTTTGCCTCTTACCCCCCCCCTCTCCCCTCCCTCCT